>SPJY01011861.1:2136177-2292917 GCA_005191435.1 Raddia distichophylla | reverse complement strand
TGCCTCCTCCTCACACCACGCATAGAGACAGAGAGGGGAGAGGGAGGCCACGGGCAGCAGGCAAAAGGGGATCGGGCATGTGCTTCTTCTTCAACCTACAGACAAGAGACAACACTTCCACGAGCAAAAGGGGATCGGGACCTCGGGTGCTTCTTCAACCCCTCCCATCGCAGATTCACAGCCAACAGAGAGAGAGGAAGGAAGGGATGGAGGTGGGGCCGCTCCTCTCGGCTCCGGTGAGGTCCCCTGGCGGCGGCACGCCCCGGGCAGCAGGTGCTGCAGGCGAGGCCGGCGAGGGAGGACGGGACGGGCCCGGCGAGGCCCCGGCCGGGGAGGCGCAGCGCCGTGACGCGGCCGGCGGCGTCGCAGCCGACGCCGTCCCAGGCACAGCAGGAGTCGCCGGACCACGCGGCGCCGGCGCGGAGGACGGCGGCGGTGAGGTTCCCGGCGAAGGCCCGGAGAGCGAGGAGGTCGTCCGGGTGGCACGGCGGCGCGGAGGCTCCCTCCGCCGGGCAGTGCACTAGAGCGGAGAGCGCGAGGAGCGGGAGCAGGAAGGCGCGAGTAGCATGCTCCAGCTCACGAGCGCTCGCGAGCTACAAACGAGCCGAGCCGAGCCTAGCTTTCAGCTCGCGCACCTTCCCGAGCTCGGCTCGGCTCGGCTCGGTTACGAAGCGAGCCGAGCCGAGCCGAGCCGGATGCTGGCTCGCTCGAACTCATCTCGTTTCCACCCCTAGTTATAGGGGAGTACACTCACCGCCTACAGCATAGTGACTAGGGGCTTGAATGGACGAAGAAACATTGGAGCGAGGCAAGGATAGACCCAACGCTATTGCCTTATTGGGGCCAAAAGTATGCAAGGCGGAGCAAAGGCAATTGTCATGCAAGTTGGGGATGAGGCAAAAACATGCCAAGGTTGTGGCCTCACCAGGACTAGATGAGGAAGGCAAAGTAAATTAAGGAGGTGTAAATCATGATAGACGCAATAAGGACTAAGAGGAGTTGGTCCTTTGGCCATCGTACGGGCTTGGAGAAATGAAATGATCAACTTGTGATCACGAAAGCTCGAGGGATCAATAGTGCATCCCGTAGGGCATCAAGATAAGTACCATTAGATCTTTCCTATAAAAGTAGGTTGTAATCGCCCGATCTATGTAATTCTCTCTTGTATTCCTACTTTAGCATGATATGGAAGGACACTATGGTCCTTCCCTCACATGTTGGTAAGGTAAATGATTCTCGTTGCCCTAGTAAAGATGAAAAAAGTACCCCTTCAAAAACCATCAAGACCTAGGATTGTGCCTATTGAAAGGTATTTTAGTCCTTCACTGGCCGTATGATATGGTACACATGCATATAAAAAAGGTAAGACGAGCATCTATAAAACAACGAGACACCATTAATTTGAATACAATCCAACATTTGAGTCCAATGTTATATCCTATAAGGTCACTCCCTTGCATGCTTGGCCGCATGTTTGGTTAAGGCCAGCTACTACTTTTTTTTTCAAGAAGGGGAAAGATCCCCGATTTCCATTTCATTGAAACGGAAACATATTACAAGGTTTTCATGTTACAACTTTTCTACTCTCTACTATGATGGCTTTCTTTTCTTGCAGCTCCCTGCATTTCTCTCGCCCCTCTGGCTTCCCTACTATGATGGCTTCCTTTTCTTGCAGCTCCCTGCATTTCTCTCGCCCCTCTGGCTTCCTTTTCTTGCAGTTCCCTGCTTCTCCTCGTGCCTCCTGCGCCGTTCTTCGGCTTGGCTATTTCTTTACCAGCGCGGGTCTCCCTGCTTCTCTTTTCCAGCTCTCTGCTTCTCCTTGTGCCTCCTGCACTGTCCTTCGGCTTGGCTCTTTCTTCACCATCGCGAGTCTCGCCGTTCTTCCATTTTTTACTTTTTCCGTAGCTCCCTGCTTGTGCCTCCTGCACCGTGTGCTGTTTTTTTCCTCCCCTGCAGCTTCCTGCTTGGTACAACGGAAGCTTGGTACAACAGTGGCTTCTTCGGCTTGCTTTTTCTTTCACCGTGTTCTTTGCTTCGTGCGCCGTTTTTTCCCCGTGGCTTCCTGCTTTGGTGCTGTGCAGCAGTGGCTTCGCGCAGTCTATATTCTTTTTTTTCCCTGGCTGCGCTGTGCAGCAGTGGCAGGCCAGCTACTACTTTAATTCGGTTTTTTTGGAGTTGAGAGATCATTGATCAAATATGTACTTATTCGAACCTCTATCAGTACCAATTTGTAGTTAATTTGTTGTTTGTACATGTGGGCACGTGGTAGAGTAATTAATTCGGCTTGTGAAGCTTGATCATCAAGTAACACTAGCACAGTGCCTCACTTAATTGATTGTATGGAAGGCAATAATTTGAGACTGCGAGAAGACAACGGAGCTGAGCGAGTATTCACGCACGTGGTGAGAGGGTAAATAATGTGCAGGTCTGACTCGATCTCACCAGTCAGATCCAATCTCCGTAGAAAAGTCAAAAGGTTAGAGGCATAGGGTTCACTAGCTGTGTCTGTTCACAAGAGAAGAACACATGGTACGTCATGATATTCAGTTGCAACTTGGAAGAAACAATAAGATTTGAATTTCTAGTTTAATTAACCAGAGATAATCGCAGATCACTCTGCTGGTTGAACTTGGGGCCATGCTGCGCGCCCATGCAAACCACGGGCTGGAGCTGCGGGAACTAACGCGTTCTGCAAATTAACCACAACGAGCGAGGTGGCCTGCGAGTTTGTGTGGCTAGATTTATTTTGGTATATAGTGTTTATCTCTAACTCATAATCTATCTCTAACATATATCAGATCGGATTTAGAGTTTATCTCTAATATATTATATCAACTTTAGTATTTAATATGAATTTCTAATATTTTCTTTTAATCTAAACCACATAGATCTTTTATTTTTTTCTTTGATTAATCTATTCAGTTATAATTTGATCCCACAGTTGATTGAATGGATAAAATAACCATATTATATCATCTTTAGTATTTAATCCGAATTTCTAATAATTTTCTTTTAATCTAAGCCGTTATAATCCGGCCCCACAAAATCAACGGCATAGATCTTTTATTTTTTTCTTGATTTATGTGAGAATTTCTTTGATTGATCTTGGCCGTTATAGTTTGGACCCACCGTTAATCGAATGGCTGAAATAATTTGGATGATGTGGACGAACGTAGTCCCCTCCTTTATATATATAATAGATAGATGTGGGTGATGCGCCCAATTAATGCAACTACTCGTCTAACAGTAAGCCCACATTGGTAATCACATCACGAGGTATATTTTAGTAAAACTATACAGTATATATTACGTACAGGTTCATTCTTCACAATGAGTATACAGTACAGAATTATTTAAGCACCCGATTAATATGCAGCAGCGAGTACTGTTGGAGATCTAGTCAACTCTCGCTGATGATCACAGCAAGATTGACCAGATCCCAATTAACACGAAACATATTAAGAGGAAACATGAAAGTACCACCGAACACTAAAAAAAAAGTACTCCCTTCGTTCCAAATTATAGTTTCCAGTTGATTTTTGGAGATGTCTTTTGATCATCCGTCTTATTCAAACAATAGTACAAATATGCAAAAAATATAAGTCATGCTTAAAATATGTTTAATGATAAAACAAAGCACAATAAAATAAATAATATTTACATATATTTTTTAAATAAGACAAATGGTTAAATAGAATATTCAAAAGTCAACCGTGAACTATAATTTGAAACGAAGGGTGTAACGTTTTTGGCATTGTCACGGTGTTTAAATTGCAACTTTGATCACTTGTTACCAATGTAATTTCGAGACGAATCGATCTACATGTATATATAATTTTCATTTATTTAATCCGTATTAATATTTTTAAAACAATCTTATAGATAAATTTTAAAGGGAAATGCTTAAAGACCGGACGTCCGAGGCCTTGGCCCAGCATCGAACGCCTCGGCCTAACATGGATCAGACAGGATGCGCGAGCGGTGACCAGGCGCTAGTTCAAGCGTTGAACGCGGATGTAAGTGAGCATTTCTTCGGTATCGACAATTTTTTTAGCTTTTACTGCTTGTTTCGCTTTTGATTCTCATCCTATTACTCTACAACGAACATGTTCGGCTCCTACTTTGCTCTTGTACGCATGTACTGCTAGCTTTTAACTCATTAGCGAAGGATTTTTCTGTTCATGTACGTGTGTACGAGACATGCTTGATCCCCCTAGTCATTTCCAAACTGTTATTGTTACATTCACTGATTTCCACGACGCTAGAGGAAGAGGTACCGAGAGCTATTTGAAAAATGTTGTTTCACGTGTTATAAAAAACGGAAATGCTTCCTAATTAGTTGTGGTTCATCAAACTAGACATATTGTTTTAATTGGGTTAGCCTATTGTTCCAGCAGACCAAATACATTATTCCAACAGGTATAAAAGTTGTTCCAGCAGGCAAGATTGATTGTTATTTGGAGAGGCTAGAATCATTGTTCCAGCAGGTAAGATAGATTGTTCCGGTAGGCTAGGCTCATTGTTCCAATAGACAAACTTTATTATTTCAGTAGACAAACTTTATTGTTTCAGTAGATAAACTTTATTGTTTCAATAAGTATGCAAGATAGATTATTTTAGTAGGTATACAAGTTGTGGTTTATCAAACTAGACATATTGTTTCAATTGGGTTAGTCTATTGTTCCAGCATACCAAATACATTGTTTCAACAGGTATAAAAGTTGTTCCAGCAGGTAAGATTGATTGTTTGGAGATGCTAGATTCATTGTTCCAGCAGGCAAGATAGATTGTTCCGATAGGCTAGACTCATTGTTTCAACAGACAAACTTTATTGTTCCAGTATGTACACTTTATTGTTCCAGTAGGTATACAAGATAGATTGTTCCAGTAGGTATACAAGTTGTGATTCAACAAACTAGACATATTGTTTCTATTGGGTTAGCCTATTGTTACAGCAGACCAAATACATTGTTTCAACAGGTATAAAAGTTGTTCTAGCAGGCAAGATTTATTGTTTGGAGAGGCTAGACTCATTGTTCCAGCAGGCAAGATAGATTGTTCCGGGAGGCTAGTCTTATTGTTCCAACAGACAAATTTTATTGTTCTAGTAGGCAAACTTTATTGTTTTAGTAGGTAAACTTTATTGTTCCAATAGGCAAAACCTTATTTGTTTCAGAAGGCAAAAGTTATTGTTTCAGAAAGCAAAAAGTTATTGTTTCGGAAGGCAAAAGTTATTGTTCCAATAGGCAAAACTCAACTATTCCAGTAGGCAAACTTTATTGTTTCGGTAGTCAAAACCTTTATTTGTTTCAGAAGGCAAACGTTATTGTTTCAGAAGACAAATTTATTGTTCCAGAAGACAAAAGTTATTTTTTAAGTAGGTAAAGTTCAACTGTTCTTGTAGCACAAACCTTATTGTTCCAGTAGTCAATTTTTATTGTTTCAGTAGGCAAATCGTGTTGTTCCAGCAGGCAAAAAATATTGTTTTAGTAGGCAAATTTTGTTGTTCTAGTGGACATTTCTTTCACTGTTCCAGCACATCAAATACATTGTTTCAATAGGTATGCAAGTTGTTTACTCATACCAAATACATTGTTCCAATTGGATTTAGCCTATTTTTTCTGCAGGCCAAATACCAAGTTGTTTCATCAGACTAGATGTATTGTTCCAATAGGCTAAATTAATTGTTCCATTAGTATAGGCAAATTGTTCCAGTAAAATTTATATAGCAACATGCGTCTTATTTTGTTCGAAAAAATACGAGGAACACGTTGGTGAAAACGGTTTGTCGATTAGATCTCCCAGTCAAAAGTTTTTGCCGTTTAAAGAAAAACGAAAAAAGGACTGAGAGGCAGTTCTTTTTGTTGCATGTGTAGCTGGCTAGCTCTGTCTCGCATGCATGCGCAGAGGGTGCAGCTTGGTCCACTCACGTTTGTTGCATGCGCAGCTTACTTTCTACGTGTTGACGCTTCGGTACTTGCTTGCAGGCTTGCAGCCCATGGGGCGTACTGAAAACAACTCATTAATTGTCTTTTTATCTTAATCTCAACAACTAATGTAATTGTCATGGGGGAGGAGTAATTCGACATGCTGTCTACCGGAGAAAAACCATGTTAAAAAGTTCAAACAAGTTTGTCTTGCCATTCGAGCTGTTGGAAGTCCTAAAACTTTTACATGGCGGATTTGACACTTGTTCCAATCGAATCCAATCTATGGATACAACAATCACTGATACAGCAATCACTCGGGCGTTTAAAGAATTTCTCGGGTTTGAACCAAGAGTGTCCGAAAATTTAGATTTGCTGAAATCCTTTAGGTTGGACTTTTATAAAGCGATTTCCTGACAATCACATGCGCCATGAGCTTTGAGCGCATGTGAGCCCCCCCTTTGCTCTCTCTTTCGCGAGGCCCTCGCCATGAGCTGCTCACCGTTCACCCCCTTGCCGATGTTTGCCTCCGCTCATCGCTAGATCTCCTCCTTCTTCCACCATTGAATGGGTTTGTCTCTCCTTCCCTCTTGCTATGTTTTATGTCGAATATATATATGGGTAGAACTCTAACTTTTAATAAACGGAGTAAGTTAGAGTTAAAGTCGAAATCGTATTGACACATCTGCATAAAATAAGGGACAACCCTGATGTAACATGAACGACCAAAACAAATGTAACATAGACTCGCAAAGGGTCTCTATCGGTCTGTGGCTGAGACCCCAATGGCTAATATATTATGGGATTGTTGATGGGGAGGAGAGCTCATAGACATATGTCTCGTAGACGTAGGCAATTGGACCGAACTGCATTACTAAACATTGTGTCTCTTGTATCATTTAGATCTTACGTTGACGTCATCTTTCTAACAACTGTTATCAGAGCCATGGTTGTCAATGTGGAGTGGAGGAGGTATCGTGGAGGATGTTGGTGGAGGCACGAGAATCATGCAGGCATGTAGCGTCGACGACAACACTCAATTTAACACAGGGTGGAGCATAGCAATGATCGATTGACGGTTTGATCAGAGGAGCTAATGTTAGAAGGCATCGTGCAGATATGGTGATCAGACTAACATAGTAGTTGTCAATGTTGGCCCGGCGGCAACGATTGACTTCGTTTGACGATGAGACCTGGGAGCGATCAGGCATTGCTTGAGGCAAGCGCACCATCATCTTACACGTATCAATAGGCATCACCAGGTATAAAATCCTTGATTCGCCACTGAACCTCACCACAAATCTTGTCTAAAAAACCTCACCGTAAGTCATTTGCATGGTACATTTTTTTCTGCGTGTGTCCATGAGTTTAGTGGAAGCACGCGCGTACGTATGTATATTACCAATATCAAGTTCAAGTTTTCTGTTAATATTATGGGACCGTCTATGTAACAGTCGCCTGCAACAATACTGTATATACATGTAGGCGCTTGCATGAAAACCTCCTGTGCAAGCGATTTTGTGTTTTTTTTTATTTTGTATCAATTTTTGTGGAAAGCCCACGAAAACTAATTTTCGATTCACACCAAGGGCCCAACGTGCTATTTAAAAACATATGAACTAAAATTAAGTTTTCCAGTACAATAGAACCAAACTTTCATAATCACAAAATGTGGAACTTTTATTTAAATTAAGTGGAAAAATACCATGGTTATTTGAGAACATACAATATGCGTTGCTGCTTGGATACATTCCCCATCAAGAACTCAAATTGCAACATTTTAGAAGAAAAAAAACAAAATTCCAATAGATAAATATACCTTTTCCACATATTGCTAAACTGGAAAAATACTCAAAAAAATGGAAGAAAGACGTTGTCACCAAGCTCTGCATCCACACATGAAAAGAAGAGAGAAGAGGAAAAGAAATGGCTGCTCAGTTCTCCATGGAAAGCAAAGAAGAAGAGAGAAGAGTGAGAGAGAGAATGTGTGCCGATGTACGCAACAGGGGATGAGAGTATTAACCGACCAAAGTATGAAAAATAAAAACAATGATGGGCCCATAATTGTTTCCCCCATTGCAAATCATCGGGTCTCCCCATAGCAATCGGACAATACAGAATATGCCTAGAGGATAGACCTGTACGCAGACGCCTGTTAAACAGCAGATCCTTTTGCATTAATTGTTGCTGGAATCTAAGGCGTATAAAACTTTTTGCAAAGACCAAGAAAAGTGAGTTGGAGTGGATTCATGCTGTAAACAAAGGAGGCTGCTAATTACTCTAGCTAGTTAAGGAAGCCACCCGTGTTTCGGTTCATGCGCGCACCCGTCTCTCGCCAATGCAGTGCATGCGCGTGCTCGTCACTAGCCTGCACCGCGCATGCAAGCCAACGGTTCCCCACACGTGCTGCATTAATTGTTGCTAGAATCCAACGCCCCAACGCCGTGCGTGGCCATACGCCTTACAAAACCGAACAACTCAACAAATTTTATGCGCCTAAGATACACGAACGGAGGGAGTATAAAACAAAAAAAAAATGAATCTATACCTAAAGGAAAACAAATTAAAAAAACAAAATGAATCTATACCTAAAGAAAAACAAATTAAAAACAAAAAAGAAAATGAATCTATACCTAAAGAAAAACAAATTAAAAATAAAAAACAAAATGAATATATAACCTAAATAAAAACAAATTAAATACGATGTCTACAATTGTTCATAAAATATTTTAAAAGAAATTTAATTTTCAGTTCAAAGAAAAAATGCCTATACGGGTTAATAAAAATTCCACAACTAAAAAAGTGGAATTTTATATACAATAATTGGAATAAAAATATAAAAACAAACTTGATTAGCCTAAATGACGAGAAATACGATGAATCTATAATTAAAGAAAAAATAAATACAATGTCTAGAATTGTTCAAAAAAATACAAACAAAAAATCAATTTCCGATTCAAAGTAACAAAAATTCCAGTACGGGTTAATAAAAATTCCACAACTAAAAAGGTGGAAATTTTATATACAATAATTGGAAGAAAATACAAATGAGCAGAAAACAATGGAATAGAAAAATGTTTTTATATCAAAAAAGAATACATGACCCACTATGGTTCTTGCATAGATTTAGATCCAAGTAAATCATTGGTACAAATTAGTAGAAAAAGGCATCACAAAAAATTATTACTATCTAACTCTCCACAAAACCAATATGCAAGGAAAAAAAAAAGCAAAACCGAATCTACATAAGACCAACCAAGGTTCTTGCATTCAGATTTAGATCCAAGTAAATCTGGCTACAAATGTGCAGGAAAAATGGGGAGGAGACAAAAATGATAGAGCTGGAGTGAGGAGTGACAACAGAAGAGTGAAGACAGAGAAGGGAAGAAGGCGCATGGGTACAGAGAGATGAAGGGACAAAATAGCAGCAAGCACAAATCGAAGAAGTAGCAGTTGCATGCACAAAATAATAAAAAAATCCCTCCAAATATAGCTCTATCACTTCCTCTTGCTTCTCTCACAGAGACAAACAAAAGAAGAGTTGAAGAAAACATGAAGAGCTCAATCCTCTACCTAGATCTAGAGCAGAGCAACAAACACTACCATTTTCGCACTGGAGCAAAGACAACACATGAAGAGCTTGCTCCTCTACCCAGATCAAGAGCTTCATGTAGAAATTTCGTCGTTGGATCCATGTGTCGTACTCATCTGCTTCTTTTTAGTGAGAGAAAGAGAGTGAGATATAGAGATAGAATAAGGTAGGAATGAGGGGTGGGAGAGCCAGATCGCAAGAAAATGAATGGAGTTGCGGAGATAGAGGAGTGAGGTAACTTTAGTGAATGAAGGGACAGAGGAGAGAGAATGGCTGATCACTTTTGGCTGGTCACTTGGCATGTGCTCCAGCTATCGGACTCCAAAATCGTCGATCAGATATCGAAGGGTGAAAAAATGTGCCTGCACGAATGCCCATAATGCAGGCGCCTGTAGATTAGCAAAGTCGTTATTTATTCTGTACGCATATTACCATAACGTTAAGGCCCTGTTCTTGTGAGCTGATCTGAACGGCTAAAATGAGTGAATTTCGAGAGCTTCTCTAGATAGTCTCGAGATTCGGATCCATTTCGCTTGACTTGCTTTTTAAAGCATTAGGACCCACCTTCGTAACAGCGAAAAAACGGACTAAAAAACTCAAAGCATTTAACTTTTCAGATGTAGATAAGTTGTTAAGCTGTTAAGACGTTAAGCTGTTAAGCTGAAAAGGACAGAGTCTATACTAGAATATATAGACGTCCTTTGTCTTCATATTAACCACCCTACCTTATTTTCAGGTTGCTCACGACAGACCAAAGAACCCTTGTTTTCCTCTCCCACGATCGATATGACGCCTACTCAAGCTAGCTAGCATCACTGATTAGCTGTAACTAACAACCGGATGACTCTTCCTCCTTAGCCGATCACAAATTCACGATGGTTGAGTTTATTCTGGGTCCCACGAATATCAGAGAAGAAAAAGGAGACGACCGATCGACGACACAACACAGGGTAGGTAGAGACGAAGCGCCCGTACGTGGTTTCTTCACGACTTCCTTCCTCCTCCCCTCCGGCCAGCCGGAGTCAGATTTGCGGCTGCGCCGGAGTCAGGCCGGCGAGCTGCCTGCCTGCCCGCCGGTCAGCCACGCACCTGCCGTTGTCGATTGACCGGGCCAAGCTCTCGATCCCGGCGCCGCTGCTGCCGCCTGCTCTGACCAGGCGTTTCTTGCTCGCGTGCGTACGTGACTACGTGCGTGTTCTTGGCGCCGCATGCATGCAGCCGCTCACGTCTCGGCCTCTCGGGGCATCGCGTAGGTTGGTGGTCGTGGTTGGTAGGGGTATTAGGTGTGGATGCATGCGTATGCATATGCATATGCATATATGGTTGCCGTGCACGGCCATGAATTGGCATGTGTTGGTTAATTTGGCTCTGCTGATCGATGGCCAGTTCGCCATATGTATGACCATGGCCGCCCTCTCGGGGTATAAAGTAAATAGGGGAAAGACCGAGACATATACACAAGCTATCTTGATTGAAAAATGCCGCGGTCGCTTTCATTTTCTCCCGTTTCCCACCGGCCATGCGATGCAAGGAAGGGGATCAGCACCTCGTGATGACTTTGCTTTACGTACTGATGGCAAAGGCAAAGCAGCTACGGGTAGTGTTCTCTTTTCAAGTTTTAGACATTGTCGTCGATCGACAGCTTAAACACCCGCTCAACTTCATCGTTTGAAAAGCTTGGGCTCCCTCTAGCTACAAATTCTTCACCGGGCAAATCATGTATGAAAGAGTTCGATCTCACGACAAACGCGTTACTTCGCTGCCTTCTTCCTAACAACTGTTTCCGTCCCATGTGCTACCACAACCCGCATCAGCTGCTTCTCAAATGCCACTGTAGCAGTTATATCTGGATGGGTGTTGCCTTCTTAGTAGAATCTCACCAACCTTCAACCCATCCACACATGGACAAATCACTCGTGCTTCCCTCGATGGTGGTTGGAGGACATCCTACATCCTCTGCCCTCATACCTCTCTGGTCATGCCAATTCCGCCATTCTTGGCGTCATCTGAAATCTCTGGATCGAGAGAAACTTCATGATCTTCTGCCAGTCTGAGCGCTCCTCGCCGATCTTACTAGACTTTATTAAAGACGACGTCTTCCGCTTATGGGAGACAGCCGAGACCAAACTCGGGAATGTAAATTAGCCGCTAGTTGTTTTCCATCCCCGGCCCTCTCTGCATTCCTTCCTTCCTTTATTGAATAGATGACAACTCTTCTGACTTTTACTCAAAAAAAAGTTTAAGGCATTTTTATTTTCAGCTGAAAATTCACGACCTCAAGAGAGGTCTTAAAAAGTTTTAAAAATTATAAAAAATTATTTTAGCTACTCTGAAATGAATTATTTATAATCTATAAAATAACTACAAAATACTATATCGTTTTTTGTCCGTACAAAATAATACATTTTCGACGTTAACTTTAAATTTTAGTTTAAATTTTAAATTAAAATAATATATTTTCGTACAAAGACAGACAAACAAGTCCCCATATAGTCTGTCTAGGAGTTATTTGATAGGCCCTAGTCTCATTCGGGACAGACGTACGTACGTACGTATATAGACTTTGGGCTTCGGCACTAGTATTTCTTTTACTGCGCAGAAGTTAGAAACGGCTAGAAATAATAAGCCGTACGTGCTTTACCGATTAATTATGGCCGTGCCGACTGTTCAGTGTATCAGCGGCGGTACGTACGACGTGATGCATGCGTCATGGTAGCACGGAGCCACGGACATTTCGTATGGCTACTGCTGGTGTTTCGGTATGAGGAGGTAGCACGCCTGCATGGCCTCGTTTGTTTTAGCCTAAGTTAAATAGAAATTTATTATTTCTTTATAAACCAGATAATGTAATATTTTATGGTTATTTTTTAGAGTTTTAAATAGTTCTTGTTATAGCTCATAAAATATTCTCTTCATAACTTTTTTAACTCTTTAAAATGTCTTTCGAAGAATCAAAGTTTTTAGATTAAAAGTTTCGGTAACTTTCGGCTAAAACAAACAAGGTCATATCATTTTTTTTTCATCAAAAAATTATGAAGTATGAATCTGCCTCGGTAGTACTGGCACCGTGAAAATGTCTTCTTTAGCTCCAAAAAAAGACCAGAAAATAGTAAATGCATGCAAATGCTTACCAGTAACTCGCTTTGAATTTTTATGCTTATTACCAACACAGTTAAATATTCAAAAGGGAGAGGGGGAGGATTTTAAACGTTTTAACTCTTGCTCTTTTAGTTTAACAAACCATCACACTAAAACCTGTAATAATTATAAGAATCATCTCTACAGTTCACACGACCATTTATTGTTGAAAAAGATAATACCTAGCCCACCAACAAACTTTAAAAGTACCCTTTGTCCATGTTTTCTCCTCCGCATGGGTATTTCATAGTGGTGGGAATCGGGTCGTGCCGGCTCGGGCAGTTGCAAAACGGGCCGGCATGGCACGGTCAGCACTTCAGGCCGTGCCGGCCCGAGCACGGCACAGGTGACAAAACAGTAGGAATTTGTTTTTTAGAAATTCATGTGTTGCTCAAATAAAAAAGTTGTCTACATAACAAAGATGTGTCTCGAAATTATCTACAACTTTTGTGTTCCATCCGAGCAACATAAGACCTCGAAAATGATGAATTACTGAGGACAGTGCCGTCGGCCCTAAAGCAGGCATCGAAGAATTTTTTTTTTGATAAATTCATAAGTTGCTCAAATAAAAATGTTGTCTAAATGAAAAAGATGCGTCTCAAAATTATGTACAACTTTCATGTTGAATAAAAAATCATCCGAGCAACAGAAGATCTCGAAAAACGCAATATACTGACTCGTGCCTTCGGGTCGGGCCGGCCGAAGCACGGCCCGGACAGTCAGGCCGGGCCGGGCGGCACGCCGTGCCTGGTTTCCAGGCCTGGCTCGGCACGCCATTCAGGCCGGGCCTGGCCTGGCCCATCTTTGCCCCGTGCCGTGCCGTACCCAAACTCCCAGCACTAGTATTTCAGGCCATTCCCAATCCTGTCTCTTTTTCATCACTAACAATCATTGTAGCAGAGAGAGAATAAAATATAAGAGAGAAAGATATAGAGAAAGATATAGAGAAAAATATAGAGAAATATCCCGAAGCGCCTGCTCCATATCAGAGACTGTGTCCACACGGAGCATAAGAGCATCCCCAACAGGGTCTCTACGTATCCATACTGGAAAACACTATTTATGTAGTCTCATAAATAGTGACATAAACAATGTTTTAGGGCGTTGGATGGAAGGGCTTTAGGGATGCTCTTAGGATGAGCTCCGTGTTCTGTCCATCTCTAAACACACATCCCCTAACGTAACATGAAACCAAGCTAAAGAACGAGCTGGCCGGCCGAAACGGTGCTCGTACAGTTCACCCGGGAATCGGAATGCACATAGCAGTGACAAGCCTGATCAAAACGGTGGGCAGCACAGCTAGCTAGCAAAGGCAGGAGGACGGACGCCGGACGCCAGGCCAGGTTCCCGACCGCAAAACAAAATCGCCCAAGACTGTCGGGTCGGGTCGGGTCACACAAACACCTACGGCCACGCACGCACCAGCCCAGCTCTCAGGGCGCCGTGCCGGTCTCCAGCTACAGACCTACAACTAGTACAGTACATATATGTTTCGCTTGTCGCCACGCTGCTCGACGTCGGCGTCAGTGTTACGTACGCACGCGCATATACGTGAGACGTGTACGGAAGATCGAGCTCTTTTTTACCTGTTCTAACTTGTAAAAGGAGGTATACGTCCCGATCAGAAGCGTGCGTATGCATCATCACCTCGAGGAACCTTCAGAACCTTGACCGGTCGCGCGTCGCCGTAGAACGGCACAAGAATATATCGCCGGCCTCCCCAGGGCGTCGAACGGCGAGGGAAACGCTTGACCAATTATGCATGCTTGATGCGTGCTGGGCTATATATATATATTGTGTGTGTGTGTGATTTTTTGCAGGTTGATACCTCGGTGTGTTTGCTGCTGCTCAGTGCTCACCGGCCCTTACCTACCCCCGGCCCATCTTGAGTGGTTGCACAGAGAGTGTGTGTGTGTATAAAAACCCAAATAACGTAACGTTTTTTTATATGTTTTAAGTCAAGGTTTTAAATTTTTGGTCTTGTTCTTTTCGGCTGAAACTAGCTTCAAGTTATAATTTGAAAAGGTCATAACTCCTCGAAAGAGGTCTTAGAGAATATAATTTTTTAAAATATATTTTACAAACTTTAAGAAAAACTATTTAATATCCCATAAAAATGACCATAGACTATAGAGTACTAAATCGTTCGACTCTTTTCAGCTAAAAGTTGCTGAAAATTTTAATCTAAAAAATTATGACCTCTCGAGAGAGGTCTTGAAAAACCAAAATAAATGAAAAATATATATTATAAAATCTAAGAAGAACTATTTAAATGGAAATGCTTCGTCGGACGCCCGCACGGCCCAACAACGCAGCGCAGCGTGGTTCAACACAACGACTAGCAAAAAAACGTGCGTTTCATTTTTGCCTATTTAAATTTCTCATTTTTGTCTCTATTTCATCTGGAGTCCAAAATGCGTAGAACAAATTTCATAATTCATCTAAAATCCTAATTAACTCATTTTAAATATTTTTTAATTATTTTTCATTAGCCAAATTGTTTCAACAGTCTATACAAATTGTTTCCAATAGGCTAAACTAGTTGTTTCAGTAGGCTAGACATATTGTTCCAAGAAAAAACTAATTGTTACACTTGGATAGACATATTGTTCCAGTATGCTAAACTAATTGTTCCAACATACAAAAAATATTGTTACAATAGGCTGTACAAATTATTTCAACATACTAGATAGATTGTTTCAACATACCAAACTAATTGTTTCAACATGTTAGACATATTGTTCTAATAGGCTGTACAAATTGTTTCATCAGGCTAGACAAATTGTTTCAATAGGCTAAATTAATTGTTTCATCAGGCTAGACAAATTGTTTCAATAGGCTAAATTAATTGTTTCAGCAAGCTACATATACTGTTTCAATAGGCTAAACCAATTGTTTTAACATGCTATATATATTGCTCCAATAGGCTAAACCAACTGTTTCACTTGGTTATACGTCCACTAGGCAACAATAATTGTTTCGGCAGATTAGCCATATTGTTTCAACAGGCTAAACTAATTGTTTCATTAGGATAACAAATTGTTTCAATAACTTTTTATAGCAACTTTGGTCTTGTTTTGTTCATAAAAATGCGAGGAACACAGCGGTGCAAACAGTTCATGCATTGGAGCAACCAGTCAAAATCTATGGCCGTCGAAAGAGAAAACTGAAAAGATTCTTTTCGTTGACGTCATCACTGACGTCATTGCATGCATTGGACAGGGGAGCTTTTTCGGGAGCACACTGCGATGTGCGATGCGGTGAGCTGGGCCGAAGCAGCATCCGACGCGCGCGGACATCCGTCCCCAAGTCCACGCCATATTTAAAACCGCAAAAAAAATGACTGCAAAATATTATATCGTTTGGCTTGTACAAATTGACAAGCTAATTTTTACTTCACTTTAATTTAATATAAAATGAAAATACAAGGCCAATATAAAAAATTGTCAGCATTAGTTTTATTTAATTTAAGCAGTAAAGAATAAGGCCATTTAATTTTTATAAAAACTTTTAAACTATTTGGACTAGACCCAACAAAATGATACATATAGATTCGTCTCAAAAACACTTCCATAACATCAATCTTTACATATTTTACAAAATAAATTGTAATAACAAATGATGGTCAAAATTGTATTCGAAGACCATACCAATAACTAAAAAAATTTAATTTTTTTTATAAGAGAGCACGAGACCTACAAGCGTCGTACGCCTAGTTCGAGAATTAGAGTTTTTTTTTAAGTGTCTCCTTTCAGGTTTCCGTACACGTACATTGGTTAGCGTCATCAGAGCAAGTGTCAAGACCAACCACCGTCGCCCTCGTCTTTACCTGGTTAGTCGTTGTGTGACGTGTTGCATTTGATACAACGTGTGCTCTAACACTGTAAAGTCTTAATTAGCGCATCTCTAACGAGACCACCTCACTTATCTATGACAATCTCAGATCACTCTTTTCTTGTATGGAGAAAGGATAGGTAGTTCTTTGTTAAAAAAATTAGTCTATAACTAATTTATTTTGAACCAAACAGCTAGAGCACCGTAAAATCATTAAAACGAGCAAGGTGACCTGCGCGTTTGCGCAACTAGATTTGTGTTAAGACATAGATAATATATCATATTAGATTTAATCTCTAATATAGATCAACTTCAGTAGTTTGTTATACAGGTTAATATTAACCGCTATATTTACATAATAATATCCATATTCAACGGTGTAGATTTTTTCTTTTTTCTATGATTAACGTGAGAATTTCAACTATTTTTTGATTAATGTGGGAATTTCTAGGATTTTAGGATTAATGTGGTGGCTCTGTTTAACTCTGATTTATATAGATCTAGATTTGTGTTAAAATATAGATAATATATCATATTAGATTTAGATTTTATCTCTAATATACAGATCAGCTTCAGTAGTTTATTATAGAGGTTAATATTGACCGCTAGATTTACATAATAATATCCATATTCAACGATGTAGATTTTTATTTTTTCTATGATTAACGTGAGAATTTCTACTATTTTTCGATTAACGTGGAAATTACTAGGATTTTAGTGGCTCTATTTAACTCTGCTTTATATAGATAGTAGATAGTAGATAAAAGAATAATACAGGGGGAAAATGGTATACAAAAAATGATATACAGGAAAAAAAAAAAGAAAAAAACAAACCGATCTAAGATATCAAGGCACAACCGCAATGCAAATATTGCCACCACGGCCTAAAGGCCGACCACCTCGTCTGCTCGGCGAGCGCACAACCTACGACCACTGGCTACCACTGACTACACAACAAGAAGTTATCACTCGAACAATGCCAAAATGGCTCCCAAAGCACAGGTAAACTGACTGACAACCTCTCAATAGCGTGGAACGGACCACGATGAAACCAGCGACAAGGAAGCAACGGTGAAAACCGTCACCGTCGTCCCGACGCAACATGGGTTTTCACTCGAAAACAGGAAAGGGGCGCCCATAGTAGTGCTTGGAAGGGAACGATGTCGCCACCATCGATCCAATCATCCAAACTGGGTACCAGGCAACGCTTTCACCCAGCGCACGCTCCCCTCGATGCTGCACTGAAAGGAGGTCGTAGTGAGGCTGTGAGGGCACCATTTTGAAGATCATAGCCATTGACCGACACCACTATAGTCTACAGCACCTCCGATGGGTCGTCACCTGACCCGAGCTTCATCAAGCGTACCGCAAGCAAACCCTTCTTCGTGAAGGTCACCGTGCTTCCCACGGTGCTTCCTCTCCGTTCGTCGGGGTGTGTAAAGTCCGCCGTGTGTCGGCGGCCATCTCCGTGTGTCGGAGGTGCCAAGGTGTCCGTGTGTCGGATCCAAATCCTCCATGTGTTGGGGGTACCTCATGTGTTGAGGTGAAACCCACCGTGTGTCGGTGGTCGGTGCCGTGTGTCGGCGCCGTGGGTGTGAGAACTCTCGCGTGTGAGGGAACTCGCCTCCGTGTGAAGGTTTGGAGCTCGCCTACCATGTGTTGGTAAAGAGCTACCACGAGTGGATTTAGGGCTAGGGACGAAAGGGTCCCGACTTCTCTGTGTGAGAAGTTTCCTCAACGGAGACGTAGGTGCTCATGTGTTGAGCACCGAACTTCGGTAAACAACTCGGTTTGCGTCTCCTCGTCTCACCCATTTACTTCCTCACATTGAATTAACCGAATGCATGTGAGTGCCATCGAGCCTCCTAGTAGTCGCTTATACTTACTTGTGAACGCTTCCGTGATTAGACTCTAAATCTGTCGATAGCTTGGGTTCCTAAGTTGACTAACTAAGCAAGCGAATTGATAGAAGTAAAATTTGAAAAGAGCCGATTCACCCCCCCTCTCGGCCTAGGATCCTTACAAGTGGTACGGGTGGTACAAATACAAATGCCGGGAGTGCATGTCCAAGAAGCAATATGGCAATTGTCCCAAATCCACCTCCTAAAGACATGAACTGGGAAGAAGAAATTCAGTTTGATCCAGGCAAAAGGAAAAGGAAAAGAATAGATGAATACCATCCTAATCATAAAGACATGATAAGAAGAAAGTACTTGGATAATGGGCCTTGTCAACCTTGCACTTGTGAATTTCTATACACAAGGTTTGCGGATAAAAATAGAAGGTTTAATGCTGAATGGTTTGATGAATTTGGTAGTTGACTGGAGTACAGCGAGTCCAAGGATAGAGCATATTCCTTTTGTTGTTTCTTGTTTAGGGACCACAACAAGAAAGAAGCGGGACAATTGACTCAGTGGCAATCTTTAAAATTCGTTTTCTGCACATGACATCCTGGCCCACTGTCATAGACTCAGATGGTCCCATATGAAATAGACACATATCACAAGGCGTGTGAATTGAGTGTCATGTACCAAATTTTCCGGAAAGAAGCTGGATACGATGCATTTGTTACAGATGGTTGGAACAGTTGGATCAAAAAAGGCAAACTAAAAGAGCACGTAGATGGCGTCAATAGTCTTCATATCCAAGCTTTGAAAAACTATGATGAGCTGTTAAAAAGAGAGCAACATATTGATGTTGCCTTCCATAAACAGAGTGAGGGTGCTAAGAATGCCTATTTCGCTCGAGTAAGAGCCTCAATTGATGTTGCTAGGCTCTTATTGAGGCAAGGTTTACCTTTTCGAGGCCACGATGAGTCAAAGGGGTCTTTTAACAAAGGAAATTTCTTGAAAATTCATGACTGGAAGTATGAACCAGATAAAAATGCAGCCGGTAATAGTTTGATGGTTTGTTCTTCCATTTAGAAGGAAATCGTTCATTGTTTTGCAAAGGAAATATTACATGGTATTCTTAATGAAATTGGTAGCGATGTGTTCTGCTTGCTAGTTGATGAGTCTAGAGATATTTCTTGCAAAGAACAAATGGCAGTAGTCTTGTGGTATGTTGACAGTCTAGGAACTGTGAAAGAGAGATTTGTTGGTCTAATTCATGTAAAGGAGACAACCTCATCCCACATCAAGTCTTCAATTGATTCTCGTTTTGCAGAACATAAGCTAAGTTTAGAGCAACTTAGAGGCCAAGGATATGATGGCACTAACAATATGCGAGGTGAGTTTAATGGATTGCAATCGTTGATTATGAGAGAAAGCAACACGACATATTATATCCATTGTTTTGCTCATCAACTTCAGCTAGTAGTTGTTGCTATTGTAAGAAAGTATAAGGGCGTAAGTAATTTTTTTAGTATGATTTCTCTCTTGTTGAATGTGGTAGGTGGATCATCAAAAAGAAAATATATGGTTCGTGATATTAATCATGAAGAGGCTGAAAAGGCTTTAGGTTGCGGGATGGTGCAAACTGAGGCAGGGCTTAATCAAGAGCAATGCCTTCGAAGGCCTGGAGATACTCGTTGGAGTTCTCACTATAAGACTCTTCATAGTTTGGTTCACTTGTTTACGACGGTCATCAAAGTATTAGAGTTTGTGGAAGAAAAAGACAAAGACAGATCCAGTAAAGATCAAGCATTGGGCCTTCTAGTGTACTTTTAATCATTTGATTTTATTTTTTATTTGCATCACATGTTGACTATTTTAGGATCACAAACACTTTGTCATTAACACTACAGCGGAAGGATCAGGATATAGTGAATGCCATAAAATATGTCAAATCAACTAGATTATACTTAGAGAAGCTGAGAGAAGATGGGTGGGGGTCTCTCATATTGGAAGTGTATGCCTTTTGTGACAAATATGACATTATCAAGCTAGAAATGGAAGAAGCTTATGTCAATCCAAAAAGGCAATGATAAAAAACCGGTATTACCAACAAACATCATTATCAAAATGATTGCTTTAATGATGTTATTGATTGGTTACTACAAGAGCTTGATAGTCGTTTCAGTGAGACAACCTCTAACCTGCTTATTTGGTCATCTGCCTTGAGTCCTAGAGATTCATTTCATGATTTTAGTGTGGAAGATTTAATAAATCTAGTTGAATTTAATCCTAATGATTTTGAATCCGGAGAATTGAGAGATCTTAACCACCAGCTTTATCTTTATATTGCTAACGTGCGAGCTGATGATAGATTCTCTGATATACAGTCCATTGGTCAGTTTTCTCAAAAAAATGGTGGAGACAAGGAAACATCTTTGCTATCATTTGGTTTAACGCCTTTTGAAGCTTGTGTTAGTGTTGCCTGTTGCCACTGCAACAGTTGAGAGGTGCTTTTCAGCTATGAGAATTGTGAAAACTTATTTGCGCAATCGCATAGGTGATGAATTTATGAGTGATAGTCTAATCTGTTATGTGGAGAAAGAAGAGATGAAGAAAGTTAACGACGATGCATTAGTTTCTCGCTTCATGAACTTGAAAGAACATAAATACTAAAGGTAATGCAATTACTTTCATTTAATTAGTTTATTCTATTTTTTACATATTTAAATTCAAATTGTTTTTTTCAAGACAATGGGGTTTATGTATGTTGTGTGCACTTTCATCTATAATGAAACAATATTATTACCTATTACTAGTGAGCTTCGTCATTTTTGTAAGTGCCTTGTAGCACTATTAATATATTATTTTCAGACATGATTGTTGTCTTGTTGAATGGTAAACCCCGGTCATCTTCGCTCTAGATTCGCCCCTGCCGGTCGCTGACCACCTCTTGTCTATGCTACTATTATGAAGTTGTTCACATTGGTTATAACAGGGCTGCCTCCCTTTATATAGTAGATGCTTGGCTAGATTCCGACTCCAACTATAAACCAACCCTGCCTATTACAACACAGAGTCCATATAACATACTTGTACATATATTCGACACAAAACCTAACAAACTCCGCCTTAAAGAGTATGACCTTCTCCACCTTAAAGTCCTTCCAGCGTCTTGCACGAACCCTGTACCCGGACTCTGGTTGCTTTCTTCGCAGCTCACGTCGAACCGCCCGACGAGTCCACCTCCATGGACCCACCGCCTTTTGAAACAAACACCGACTTAGCACCATCCGGCTCAGCAGCTGCACCTGCAACGGTACTCCCAGCACTTGGAATTCACAACTCGCTTTGTAGCATGTACACAGACGCGATGTCGTCCTCTTCTCGATCATCACCATTGCCTTTCGAGCCACTTTCAACCACGGCTAGAAATAGCACTATCTCCTTCCTTTTGTTAGCATCATCTTGCTTACCACGGTCTGCACCGTCTCGATCTGTCCGTCATCTAGAATAGATCCCTGGCCTCATCTCCATAATCCGTTCTCCATCTTGAACAAATTATCGTCATGACAGTTTGATCCGTTCACCTCTAGGTACAGATCGTCGCTAACTTCACCATCAGCCAGTCTGACCTCTCCGATTAAATCACCTCACAGCCTTCCTGAACGCCACCATTCAGACCTGACCTGATTGTACAGTTCCGAACACCGCTCTTATATCGGCCGTCTTTTTGTTCGACAGATCTGAGTTCTTCTCGTCCTGTAGAACAATCTTCTACTCCTTTGGATATTTGTTTGACTCCCATTGAATCTGCACCTCTAGATCCAATCTTTAAGCTCTCGAACAGGCTTTCCAGCCCGCCACCGCGCACCACGTCGTCCGTGCACGGCAAAACATGATGTATCCTGGCTATCCGCATCCACGACACAGCTTCGCCTCCAATGTCGTGATGCAGCGCCTCCCGTGCAACATCTGGTCGCATCACTGCTCTTGTCGTTCTGATCTATACGACATCCTTACGCGCCTGCCGGTCTGATCATGAACACCGAGGTGGTCACCGTCGCCTACCGACCTCGTTGGCTACTTTATATAGTGGAGGCCTAGCTAGAGTCCGACTTCAACTCTAAACCAACTCTGTCTATTACAACATAGAGTTCATGTAACCTACTTGTACACATATTCGACACAAAACCTAACACGACCTTTTTGTATCGGAAACTAAAAAAAAATATAAATTGGAGAATTCAGAATAGCTACTAGAAAGACTAGTCCAAATCCATATTGGTCGATGTACCGAAAAATACAACGAGGCTTCAAAACTTCGTTCTTGTTTTCTTTTCAGCTGAAACTAGCTACAAGTTATAATTTGAAAAGGTTGTAACTCTTCGAAAGAGATCTTAGAGAATATAAAAATATATTTTAGAAATTATAAGAAAAACCATTTAATATCCTACAAAAATGGCTATAGACTACTAAATCGTTTGACTCTTTTCAGCTAAAAGTTGCCGAAAATTGTAATCTAACAAATTGTGACCTCTCAAGAGAGGTCTTGAAAACAAATAAAAAAATTATAAAATTATAAAATCTAAAAAAAATCATTTAAAACCGTAAAAAATGACTACAGATATTATATCGTTTGGCTTGTACAAAATGACAAGCTAATTTTTACTTTACTTTACTTTAATTTAATTTAAGATGAAAATAACAATGCCAAAATAAAAAAATCCAGCATTAGTCTTTTATTTAATTTAAGCTATAAAGAACAAGGACAATTATTTTTTAAAAAAGCTTTTAAACTATTTAGACTAGACACAAGAAAATATATATAGATTCATCTCAAAAACATTTCCATAACATCAATCTTTACATGTTTTACAAAATAAATTGTAATAACAAATGAGGGTCAAAATTGTATTCGAAGACCATACCAATAACTAAAAAATTTTAAGCTTTTAAGGGAGACAGCATGAGACCTCCAAGAGTCGCACGCCTAGTTCGTGAGTTAGCGTTTTTTTAAGTGTCTCCTTTCAGGTTTCCATACACGTACATTGGTTAGCGTCATCAGAGTAAGAGTCAAGACCAACCACCGTCGCCCTCGTCTTTACCTGGTTAGTCGTTGTGTGACGTGTTGCATTTGATACAACGTGTGCTCTAACACTGTAAAGTCTTAATTAGCGCATCTCTAACGAGACCACCTCACTTATCTATGGCAATCTCAATTCACTCTTTACTTAGTATGGAGAAAGAAGAGCTAGTTCTTTGTTAAAAAATCAGTCTATAACTAATTTCTTTTGAACAAAATAGACAGAGCCCTGACAATTCATTAAAATAAAAGAATGGTACAGGAAAAAAAATGAAAAAACAACCCGATCTAAGGTATCAAGGCACAACCGCAATGCAAATATTGCCACCACGGCCTAAAGGCCGACCGCGCACAACCTACAACCACCGGCCACCGCCGACTACACAACAAGAAATTACCACTCAAACAATGTCAAAATGGCTCCATGCGAAAGTCGGTGAGGAGATGTGGCCAGCCAGAACCAGCCACAACTAATATAAGATATCACTTATATTAGAAGTTTCACGATCAAGTTAGTCAATATCAGTTTATCACTTGCTTTTCGTTCAAATGATTAATTTTAGTTGATTCCAGGTTACCTCAAATATCATGCCTTAAACTGTGGGATGAGCAATAAAACCTGGATAAAATATAAATCAGCTCACACAACTTTACAGATAGATTCGACAATTTATCCATAAAGTACCGTAAATTGGCACAAAGATACTACTATGTGGGGAGTAAAGCTCAAAGAGTAGAGTTCACTAATATGCATGCTGGACCAGAATCAATGTGAGGTTGCAATTTACACTAATCTGAAAATAAAATGCTATCAATGATCAGCTAATGCCAACCTAAACTGAGCTCAGACTAGATATATCAGTATAGTCACTATGTCAGTGTGTTCAGAGAAAGCGACATAAAGAAAAAACAATCTGTATTCATGTGCAAAGAGTGCACCTGTTATGGTGAAATAATGCCGAATGCAAGTGAAATCAGCTCATTTGACAACAAAAATCCATCTGGGTCACTCAGACGGATGAAGGCAACTCTATTTCCAATGTCATCCTCATGTTGCAAATCTGACTCCAAATCAGTAGGCTTCAAGGCTTGTCCTTCCGTATCCATGGCGATCACAAGCCCACTCTCCACAAAAGGCCTAAACATGCTACACAATGACAATGTCAAACTCTTTCCAAACGATTTACTAAAAATTCGCAAATCCAAACCCCAAGCTGTTCTCAGCGATAGCATCACGACATCCATTGCCATGTCCTTCATCTCAGAGCTGCTAGACTCATGGTTCCACGTTCCATCCTCAAGCTTCTGGACCCACTCTGCATATTCCTTCATTCCTCTGGGCCTGGAGAACCTGACACCGTTGATGTAGCTTGCAGATCCAAGACCAAACGCATAGAATGACCGGTTTTTCCAATATGTTAGATTGTGCTTGCATTCATAGCCAGTCTTGCAGTAGCTACTAATTTCATAGTGGTTATACCCTGCTTCAGAAAGCTGTTTCGAAGCTATCTTGTAGAAGTTTGCAGACTCTGTCTCACTAGGAAGAGGATGTACACCAGGAGTATATCTGTGAACGTTTAATAAGACAAAGGGATTGTCACCAACTTATCACTCGATCCAATTTGTTAATGAAGATGAATTCCTAATGCTTTCTGTCTATATATTGTATAACATATCAGAGCCATTAACCTTCCAAGTAAAGCTTACTCATGTTGAGTTTGGGCAAAGGACTAAACTTTGGCAATACAAACAAGTTCAAAACGAAATTAATTGTTCTAACCGGATAGCTTATTAGTACTCGTTACCCTTGCCATAGCACCAAAGCACAGAGACGAATCAGAACATGAAGCTACAATACATGCATTTGGAGTTCAGGGTTGAGGAACACGCACTCACATTTGGCCAAACTTGGTGCCCTTCTCAATCTGCAGGTCATAGACGGAGACGTGAGTGGGCCGGGCATCGACGGTGCACCTCAAGCTCTCCTCCCACATCTCCTCGGTCTGGTTGGGCAGGCTGGAGATGAGGTCCATGCTCCAGTTCTGCAGCCCCTCGCAGGCGGTGACGATCCCGACCGCCTCGTGCACCTCCCGCAGGCCGTGCGCGCGGCCGCACGCGCGCAGCAGGTCCTCCTGGAACGCCTGCACGCCGAGTGACACGCGGTTGACGCCCGCGCCGACGAGCTCCCTCAGCTTGGCGGCGTCGAACGTGCCGGGGTCCATCTCGATGGACACCTCCGGGGAGGCCGAGAGGCCGAACCTGGCGCGCAGCGCGTCGAGCACCGCGGCGACGAGCCTCGGCGGGACGAGCGACGGCGTGCCGCCCCCGAAGAAGACGGTCTCGAGCGGGACGCCGTGGTCGGACACGGGCCGCGTGGCGGCGACCTCCCGGAGCAGGAGGCGGACGTAGTCGGCGATCCTCGGGTCCTCGCCCTCGCCGCGGGGCGAGGGGGAGGAGGAGGAGGAAGAGGAAGAGGAGCCGAGCGCGACGATGGGGAAGTCGCAGTAGTGGCAGCGCTTCCGGCAGAAGGGGAGGTGGACGTAGGCGGACGCCGGAGGGAGTGGCGGTGGCGGCGAGGGTGTGGCCGGTGAGGCATATGGACGAACAGGTGGTGAGCGCGCGCGGATTGGGGGTGGTTTCCTGTGTGGGAGATGGAAGGCGAACGGCAAGGCTGATCTTAGCATTACTGTGCCTCGCGGAGTGAAGCAGTGGAGCGAAATCGATACCGTACTGGTTTTGCAACAGCACAAGCAAGAATAAACTGAAGGCAGCTGGTTATAGCCCACGTTGGGTTGGGCTGGGCTGGATTGGTTGGGCTGGGCTGGGCTTTGGCCCAAACGAGGTAACCACCGGCAGCCATAAATGACTTCTTTTTCTAGAAAATAAAAATAAATGACTTGTTTTTAGAAAGTATACATTCTGAGCATAACGCGAGTGTCTTTTTAGTTTATGTGTACTACGATCGACGATATGTTAACTAATTTTAGTAGATAAAGTAAATTTGTTACGCGAATCGTAGGATGAGTAATTGTTGTAAATCAGATAAAATTTATTTTTAACAGATTACATTAGTGGGTGATTTCAACGAGATGACAAATTGTTGTCGTCACCACCATCATCGTAGACATTATAATAGCATAGATTTTTTAAAAAAAGAAGCTAACCTGAGAAATTCATGCGATTAAAAAGAACTACTTGTGGTAAGTGATGATGATTGATGTCTTGCTCATGCTTCACTAAAATCATCCAGTTTATATCATTCTATAATATTCTTCTCCGTCGTCGCTAAAATTATGAGCCATATGCTATTATGAGTTAGACTGTTGTTTTAATTACATATCCGTTCATCAAATTTTTTTAATTCATGCATAGGCATCTAATCTTCTTTTGTTATCTCTAAGCTTTATGGTTCAAACAGGGGCCCGGGCCACAAAGACCATGCACTAAGAGCATGAACAACAGCCCTTGAATCAATCCCCTGCATCACTGCCTCTACTGTTCAATTGGGCGGGATTTTTGAATTCCACTCACAGCCCTGCCTCACCTAGGCAGTGCAGCTCGCGAGTCCCTCTTGCTACAGTAATTTACGGTCTGGTTAGCAGCCCCTGCTGGGGATGCTCTAAAATGGTCCTCTTTTACTTTTATCCCCCAAGTTTTGTACTTCAAAGTGTATCATTAACAATTTGTATATAACGAAGATGTCATTGTTTTTTCTACTTGAAGTAGTATACTTTTGCATTTTTTTAATACTTTTGTATCGAGTCTCAAAATTTCTACTTATAAATTTTATTATACTATCACGGTTGGGCCTCAAACTACAGGAGCGGCCCTAACGACACGTCAAGTAGAGTGTCGTTCTCATTTGAAACAATCTTCCACCCGGTAAAGACGATAGTTTGTTTAGTTACGAATGTATCTTTTCGTAATGCTTGTGTATTAACGTGATGCAAGTGGTATATACTTCTCGATGATGAGAATAATTGTGGTATATATCTCTGAACCATTTCACTATGGGATTCATAGTAAAGATGAATAACGACCATCGCTATCGCAAACAATTTTCAGTAACAGAGATTATATTCGACTGATTATATATATGAAAAGAAATCCTGCATTGTATTTGTTTTTAGACGAAATAGCCACGTATTTAGTCTACAGAATACATGTACAGCAGTTCAACAAAAGAATCCGGGGCTATCCAAATAGCTGTGCGAGCAAGGCGTGGGGCCCTCGCGCAGAGAGAGATCAACGTGGGCCCAGGCGCTCGCTGCCATTGAACCGGCTACTGGATGGCCGGGAAATACGTGTGCCCCACCAACTCAGCCGCACGCACGCACGTTCCTTTCCGGCCGATCGGCCCGAGCCCCTTAAGCCCAGCCCAGGCCCCCTCCGCCGCCGGCAACCCCCGCCCCCCACCCCCTTCCTCGCCTCCTCTCCGGCCATCTCCGCCGCCGCCAGGCACCGCCCGCCCGGTGTGGCACTGTGGCCCCCTTCCTTCCTTCCTTCCCCCCCGCCCGCCGGATCGGCACGGCCGGACGTTTTCTTGGATCCCGGTAAGCCCTAGCTTTGCTGTATGGATCGAAATTTTTTTTTTTTGCGCTCTTTGTTTTCGTTCGGATTTCGAGCGTGGGTGGGAAATGCTTCCCGTCGAGCGACGTTCGTTTCGAGGCGTTTCGGGCTGTGCGCGAGGGGATTTCGGGGGTGAATTTTTGAGCTTTTTTCCTTCCTTCTTTGGGTTTGTGGTGGCCTGGTGCGGGGGGTGGTTCTTGCTAAGAGTATGAGGAGGTTGAGGTTTGAGTGTTAGATGGTCCGCAGCATTTCGCATTCCTCCGTAATTGGTTCTATTCTATTTGGAGGAGCTTGGTTGATGATGCCAAATGCGGCGGATTTTAGATGAGACATGCGGAATGCATGTCGATTGTAATTTGTAACTATGTATAAATTGAAATTTGTAAGAGTTGTGCATGGCTGCTGCGATATCCTTGATAAGTAAGTGAAATCGTAGCTCACTCTTAGAATGAACAATGAAGTATGAACTATCATCATGGCATGTATGGATGGACGATAATGTTTTAGAGGATGAGGCTACCCATGTAAATTCTCACTCTGGAGCAGAGTCTCGATGCACATTACTACATGTTGCCATTACGATTAGGTAGTTAGCTTTTATAATCAACACCAAATGATGGTACAGTTCTTACTGGTACATAGAACATTTTTCTTACAGGGTCGGAATTGTAATGAGATTCACCATGGATGCATGTGCAATGGAGCTATAGATGGTTACAGAGATAAAAGAGAAGAATTTTCTGCATATAAAATATAAAATTAATTGGTCGGTGGCTCGATGCCAATTTTTTGGATACATGGGCCTCATGCAGAGTTTGTCCATACCAAAATTTTCTCACACTCACCTGGAGTATTGTGAAATAGTAATTTCTACTATTATGACACTAGGAATTATAAAAATATTTTTTATAAGTTGCTCGAACATATAATTTTTATTTTCATGGCCCATTAACACATCCAAGGAGTTTCCTTCATTTAATTGATTAAGATAATATTTTTAATTTAAATTTTTCTTCCACCATCTTCGTATAACTCACATTGATTTTTCTGTTTCAGCTTGCAATAATATATTAGGATTAGGAAAATATGGCTGCCAAAGTTCGTCCACCTACTGATGCAGAAAAAATGGAGGTCGGTGAAATAGACACAAGGGCTCCTTTTGAATCTGTCAAAGCTGCAGTTAGCTTATTTGGGGAAGTTCGGTTTTCATCAGACAGATCAGCTGCGAGAAAGCCAAAGGTTCCTCAAGCAGAGGTGTGTACTTTTGAAATAAGTTTTTCATATTAGAAGATTTAAGGTTCACATGTATGCTGCCGGTGTATTTAATAATTTGTTTCCCATGATTGCAGGTATAATATTGAAAAAAATGTAGACCTATTATTCTTAAGCCCCGTTTAATGCAAAAAAAACTTCTAGCTTCAAAGCATAAAATTTGCTGACCTGAAAGCTACAACTTTCCTTGTTTATCCCCCTGAAATGTATAATTAGTTCTCATGCAGCATTTGATATTTCCTTTACTCTCTTTTTTTGTTCAATTTGTTATCTTAGTAATCCATTTATTTTCCAGGATAATTCAATGAATAGTACCAATAATGTTTTGGTGGCCGCTCAATATTGTGGTTTGCAGTTTTTTCTTTCTTTCTTTTGCTGATTGGAACAAAGATAGTTTCATTGAAAAATTTCAGGCTTTTTCTCAATCTATTTTAGTTATCCAAGGTTAGTGGAAGAGCAACCGGGTGCATGCACTTGGTATGTGCGATGGTTTTAGCGACACTCAAACATAAATCTTATGGTACAAACACAAATCTTATGGTAGATTGAAAAAAATTCTCCTGGTACTTGCTTAATTCCAAATTATGTGATCAGCAGACTTTAATGAGCCACCTCTAACAAAACAAAACAAAAACAAACAATTCAGCTAAAGATACAGTAACAAGCTGATCCTGACTTGGGTCTACATAGAAAAGCTAATTAAACACATCTGAGGATAACTACTTAGTTGCTACTGAGTGAGTGTGCCTAATTCTGGCATCTGCTCCTGCTGTATAGGCTAATTATGGGGTGCATCCTGTAATATAAGATGGAAATCTATCAACTACCTACACTATCCATTGGTACCTGACCTAAAATCCATGGGTCTTTGACTCTTTGTGAGCTAATCCCCCAGTTTCCATGTTTCATTATGTTTGATTCTACTTTTGTTTTGAGGATGCATTTTAATCTTATAGATATCATGTTCTCTTATTGCATTTACATTTCTCATTTAGCAACAGAGTGTATTGCTTGAGTACTCCTTTGTATCTTCCTCCTAGAGTTTACATAATTACTGATATATCAGCATGAAATGCATTTCACTTTATTTATTTGGTCTCTGCTTGCCCAAATATTCTCTGATGCTTGTAATTTTAAAATCATATATGTGGCAGAGGGTATTAGCTAAGGAGACAGAATTGCATTTGGCCCAGAAAGAGTTGAATAAATTCAAGGAGCAGCTGAGTAATGCTGAAACAACAAGAGTACAGGCACTTTCTGAGCTGGAAAAAGCTAAGAAAACTGTCGAGGAGCTAACCAATAAGCTGGATGCAATCAACAAGTCCAAAGAGCTAGCTATTCAGGCAACAGAGGATGCAAAGGCTCGAACCAAGCAGCTTGAAGGTGGAAACTCAAATGAGGCTGTTGGAAAAGATGGTCCTTTGAAGCAGGAATTGGACAGTGCAAGGGAACAGTATGTTGTTGCTCTGGCAGACCTTGATGCTGCAAAGCAGGAGCTTAGAAAGCTCAAGAAGGATTTTGAAACCTCATTGGATATGAGGCTGTCTGCTGCTCAGCAGGAAGAGGAATCATTGCACTCAACAGAAGCCAACAATGAAAAGGCTGCCCAACTCCGCAATGAGATTGCAGCAATTCAAGAGTCTCTTATGCATGTCAAGGCAGCTACGGAGCAAGCGCATGAAGAAGAATCACAAATCCTTTCTGAGAAGGATGTTGCCAGGAAAACATATAAACAAGCTTTGGAAGAAACTGAGAAGAAATTATCATCTTTGAGAAATGATTTTGATCCTGCTGCGTATGAAAGTCTCAAAGAAAAGCTAAATGAGACCAATTCTGAGATTGCAGCTATGCAGAAAAAGATAGAAGATGCCCGTGCTCTAGATTTAGAGTCTGTTGCTGCTGTCAGCATGGAGTTGGACGATGCCAAGGAAATGTTGCAGAAAGTAGCAGAAGAGGAAAGTTCTCTTCGGAGTTTAGTGGAATCTCTGAAGCAGGAGCTAGAAGCTGTAAGGCAGGAGCATAATCAGCTCAAAGAGAAGGATACAGAAACTGAGTCCATTGTTGGAGACCTACATGTCAAGCTTCAGAAATGCAAGTCTGAGCTTGAGGCAGCTGTAGCTGCTGAATCAAAAGCTACGTCAGCTTCTGATGACTTGATGTTGGCCCTTCAACAGCTGTCTTCAGAGTCAAAAAATGCCCTGCAGGAAGCCGAAGTCATGCAGAAGAGTGCAGTAGAGTTAAGAGATGAAGCTGAAGCAGCGCGGATTGCATTAGCAGAAGCAGAGCAAAAGTTGCAGTTGGCTTTGAAGGAAGCTGAAGAAGCAAAAGCAGCTGAAGCAAGGGCCCTTGATCAGATCAAGCAACTGTCAGACAGAGCAAGTGCTGCCCGGGCCTCAACTTCTGAAACTGGAGCAAAGATTACAATCTCAAAAGAGGAGTTTGAATCTCTTAGCCGAAAGGTGGACGAATCAGAGAAGTTGAGTGAGATGAAAGTTGCTGCTGCTATGGCACAAGTGGAGGCTGTCAGAGCCAGTGAGAATGAAGCAATTAAGAAACTGGAAACTGCACGGAAAGAGATGGAGGACATGGAATTGGCAACAGAAGAGGCGCTAAAGAGAGCAGAGATGGCTGAAGCAGCAAAGAAAGCTGTAGAAGGTGAGCTTAAGAGGTGGCGTGAGAAGGAACAGAAGAAAACTGCAGAAGCCCAGCCTCCTGCAGAAACACAAGCATCTGCAAACACATCTTCTGCTGGAAAAGTTACTGAGAAATTTGATGGGTATCAAAGGAGCAGCAGAACACTATTGAAAAAGAGCTTTATGCTGCCAAACATCGCTAGTATGTTTCATAAGAAGAAGGGCCATGCAGGCGACAGCTCGCCATCACACCTTCCTGGGGAAAAATCTGTATAATCTTCCTGTGGTTTTCGCCTCCAAGATGTGATTCCAAGCTCGATACATGGTTGGATGCTGTAATTTGTATAATATATTTGTAGTTGCTGGTGCTGGCAGTATATTGCTGACATAATTTAATCGTGTTCTATGTGTATGTTTTACATGTTCCTTTCATCTACTCGTTCTGAGCTTTTGGATGAGTACTTTGTACTTCTGAAATTATGTGCTTTCATTGATGCCAATGGTTTTATGTCATATAACACAAAATAACCACAATTTTAATTAGTTTTGATTTGCTTCCCAATGATGTAATGTAGAAGTATCATACCATGTTCCGTATTATTTGCATAGATCAGCTATAAGTTCTAGGGTTCAAATTTAAAATTTGAAATGAAGATCCGGATACTATGCTCTGTTGGGCTGTTACCTTCTTTGGTTTTTTTTTAATGAATGGGACAAACGCTTTGTCATTTCATTTCATCAAGATCATTTCATTAAGAAAGTGAATTACACCAACACCTCTATCTCAAATATACAAACTCTATTCGAAGCTACACTAGGACATCAACTTACAACAATGAAAGGGATGCTTTGTCAATTAGCCAGCCACCCCCTATCGATCCAACCGCCATCACCTCTCAGGATGCACGATTGTGAGGTAGTCGCCACCATCGCTAGGGATGCATGATCAAGATGTCAAAGGCTGCCGAGAACCGAAACTACCACCTCGTAGGTAAGATTGATAAGATGCCAGCCACCAACACGGCACCAACCGCCACCACCACACAGGTTGCATGACAGATCACGCTAGCCTCTGACTATGCCATGTGGTATGCCGCCATCAAAGCAACGACCCACACCACCTTAAGGATGCACGACCGATACGTCAATCACCCGCCACCATCCCAGTTGCCATTGCCTTGCGGAATGCAGAACCAAAAGCAGTCGACACCATTTCTTTGGAAATTCTAAGTAGTTGCTTTGTTATTGGTTTTATCATATGTGGAAAGGCATATGTGCACCATCAAGCGTTGTAGAGAAGCAAATGTCTAGTATCAAAGCATCTAACTTTTCAATATGTTCAACGTGGTTTATGCTTATTTGGTTAAAATAACTATTTTGACTTTTCTAGTTCAATTTTTTTCTATCATGAAACTCCCTCAAAAAGATCTAAATAATACAATAAACAAAGTGGACCAATTTCAAGAAACAAAATAAAAACACATAACATTCAGTTCAGCCTATTTATTCATTTAGTTTAGCCAATTTATTCATTCAGCCCAGCAACTTTGAACGTGCTCTTCAATTTGGAGATAAGTAGATAATGTAAGAAGATAAGATCGAGAGAACACCCCTTTAGTTTTTTTTAATTGAAGCGGTATCTTTGATTCGTTAAATAACATGCCACAATGTACAGAATTTTTCATAATTTCTTGATACCTGCTTCTATTTGGACACACCCATGGGTGCTTCCCATTGATTGTTACACGCAAATTTCCCTAGTTGTTTCTGTTGCTTATTGTCACCCTTGAACCTAAAATTATGAAAGATTACGGAGGCGAGAAAATTCTGCGTTTGTCAACACACTCAAACCAGAATGACTATTGGACGAGGTGCAAAAATGAAGAAACCGAGCAGGAAAAAAAAATCAGGTTACATGTTTCGAGCAGACATGTGGGTACTGAATCCTTGGTTCGTTCACTGCCTGGTGCCTACTTTGTTTATTTAACATTTCTATGTGTGTTGGCATGCATTACAGAATATTAAGATTGATACAAGCGGGAAGGATAACTTGGTAGTATACAGTTTCTTACTTTTAGAACCAAAGATTGGAGAAATTTGCCCAATAACACTTCAGAGATGTATAAATTTGAAAGTTATGATCTCTGTAGTTTGACTTCAATCCTCTTCAATAGAAAGATGGCAACTCTCCTCGTCTTTTCAGCAAAACTGTATATATAAAAAGGAAGACCAGATAGTAGCTCTCCTGTTGTTTTGATCTTTCGGAAAGAAAAAGAGCGGGTATACGCTGATGAAATAATCCGTCAGAATTCATTTCTGTTCTGTTGAATCTATATGCCACATTAAATTTAGTATGCCTCCATAATTCACCATGGGGGTAATAAAATTGAAAGATGTATACATGTTTTTACAGAAACATACAGATCTCATGTCCTCATCAGTCCAGATTGAACAACTGGCAATACTATTGATGGCCTCTTAGATGCACACATGCAATCAGTATAGCACATAGCATGTCTATAAGCATGTGCTGATGTGCAAATTGCAAAATAAAAGAATGCTAAGATACATTATGCTTCTTTTATGTACAAGAGCTGCAAAATGAAATGCTAAGATACATGTAGGCACCAGACCAGGTGGCAGGAACTAGACAAACTGTTTGCTTTGTGATGACCCTGCATAAATTATCTCAGAAAGAACATGATATAATGATCTGTTTCACAGTATGTCCATGGGTATATTATAAGATATGTGCAATTTCTCCAATTTTCCTTTTGAAATCCTCTTCTCCAAACTGAGGCATGAAATATGTGTTTCTCTGGGAGGTACTCTGAACCCACAAAGGAGGCATGTATCTGATAGAGAATCCATCTAGTCAATCCTTTCAAGATTATATTTCACCATTTTCTCAAGCGTGCTTCTGAACTCGCCTCTTGGAAGACACTGCAGATTTTTTACAGCTAAGTCACCCTTTTCTCTTGCTAGCTCATGAGCCCTCCTTATTCCACCACTGCTATGAACTAGATCTATCGCAGCAGCTAAGGAATCCGTTTCGCTGAACTCAGAATCAATGATCTCCCTTAACTGTGGTTCACCTTGCAAAGCAAAAATGACTGGAGCTGTCAAATTTCCCTTTACCAAGTCACTTCCTGCGGGTTTGCCAAGTTGTTCAGCTGATTGGGTGAAGTCAAGAATGTCATCTACTACCTGGAAGGAGAGTCCAAGATTCCTCCCATATTCATACATTTGTTCACATATGGCGGTGTTGACCCCACTAAATATCGCAGCTGACCTAGTGCTTGCTGCAATAAGAGAGGCAGTTTTGTAGTAGCTCTTGAGCAGGTAATCGTCAAGGGTGATGTCACAATCAAAAAGGGTAGATGCTTGTTTTATCTCACCACTGGCAAAATCCTTGATTACCTGTGAAAGCACCATCTTCTGTAATTGCAGACAGTTTTAGGTTTATAACAAGGGATGAAAGCTTGCTCAAGTTTTGATTACCTGACTGATGAGCTTTATAACTTCAATGTTTTCTAGGTTTGCAAGAAACCAAGAAGATTGCGCAAACATAAAATCACCAGCAAGTACTGCCACCCTTGTTCCATACAACTGATGAATAGTTTCCTTGCCTGAAAATAGTGCAATTAACTTTATATTCCTTGACTGAAAATAGTGCAATTAACTTTATACTAAATTGGTGAACTTTTTATCCCCTTCTGAGATATCCCACTCCATGAAGATGAATAAAATGAGTATAAAATGAAGGCAGAATTAAGCTTCCACATCAAAAGAAGAAAAGAAAGCTCCCATACTAGCTAAATGCAATATGAGATATAATTGTATATTTTTTTATACAGCTACGGTTATATTATACAATCCGAAAAGTATGTGAGAAAGGACAAGGTAGCAAAATGAGAACTCCGAAAAAAAATACATTTCTAAAGTATTCCACACATTTTAAAATTAGTCAAAGATATCCATATTATATTCTGCCAAACATATGCACAAAGTGTTTCTAAGAACATAAGATTGTAGTATATGCATCTATAAACAAAAAAGGAACAAATGAAAGAAAGAATATTTTTTATTGTCAGCGAAGTCTGAAAATGTCTACCTCTTCGCATTCCACTGTCATCTATGACATCATCATGTATTAAACTTGCAGTGTGAATCATCTCTATGATCTCTGCTAAGCGTTGATGTTCTGTAGTTAACTCCCTGGATTCCAAAAAACAAGGTCTGAGTGACTAATTTCAAAACATCCTCTTAGAAATGGTAAGGTTATAATAACAAAAGGAACTTACGACAAACCAGCTAATTCAGCAGTTGCTCTAGACGCCAGAAATACTAATGCTGGTCTTAATCTCTTTCCACCAGCACCAAATATTTGTTCCGCTGCAGAAACTAAAACTGGATTTTCTGTACCAATAAGCTATTGAAGTAATGTCAGATAGTTATGTTGACAAGTAGGGGCTGAATAACAAGAACCAATTAACTAATTTTTCCCCTTTTCATATAATGCATATATTGGTATTTCATATGTAATGCCCTAAAGTTTTTGCTCTTGCTTATACAGGGTTACAAACAGTGAAGATCTGTGGATGCAGGCTTTAAACGAAAATAAAACTATATCATGCAAACTACTTCCAATCTGTCATACATTAATACATTACATACATATCTTGCAGGAACGCACCCAGAGCAATAATTATATACGGAATAAAAAGATGCGACCTTTAGCAGAAATGGCTGAAGCTCACCGATTTCAGGTTATTGTTGAGCTTCAGTAGGTCGTCCGACACAACCTCCAAGAGCGAAGAAACCGACGTGCGCTCGGGCAGGCTCGCCGTCATCGCATTGGCAATCGCCGCAGCCGGCACATCAATGGCAGCAAGACCTGCACAAACACGCACATCAGCTTGAGCCTCACCGCGACAGCGCCGCGCCACGGCTAGCAGCAAGTCAAGAAATGCCAGTAACCTGGCTGGCTCGGCGAGACCACGAAGCAAACACCTTGCCCGCGCCGCCTCGCCCCGGCCAGCGCGGCGGACCAGCCTCGCCGGCGCGCCTTGCCTGACGCGGCCAGGGTGACGGCGCGGTGGGCGCGGCGGCAGGAGCGCCCGGGCCGGAGCTGCTGCGGCGACGGCGACGGCGAGGCCGAGGGCGAGGGCGGCGGGGCGGCGGCCGTGGCGCGGCGGGCGAGGCGGGAGGGCGCGAGGGACGACGGCGCCGCCATGTCCTTCGTCTGGGTGCGACGCGTGGTGGCGGTGGCGGCAGCGACAGCGTGCGTGCGGGGGGCTTCGTATCGTGCGAGCACCGAGCAACGAGAGGCGGGCGGGGGCGCGGAACCCGTGCGCGCGGCGGCTTCGCGGCCACGGCTTCTTTGTATGGCCGCCGGCGCCTTATCGGCGCCCATGGGTGATAGGGCACCCACGGCCGTAGATTTCGCCACGTAAAGGACTCGCAGTCACGCCTTGCCAGTCAAACAGACCACGTATGGTGACCTCGGAGAAAGCGCAAACTTCCATTCTGAGCCACCTTTTCTCTTCGATAGCGTCACAACAAGTCCCTGTATTTCATTCATTATTTATTTCTTCTCTAAATTATTATTTATTTTCTATCTTGTCACCCTCTACACTAGTTTCTATTATTAAAAAAATATACAACCTCAAGAAAGTTTCTAAATTTAGAGATTGGCGTAAGGAGTACTGGATGGTGCATAGAGGTAGGGATTGACCACAATTGTTTTTTTTGAAAACCTATTGGACATGCTCTAGACAATATGAACTTGATCCTGCAAACTATCTTAAAGAGCTCTCGCAGTTGGTAGATAGAATAATTAAAATGTGAAGAAAAGGGAGTTGTATGTTTGTCAAATTTAAGTCTACTACTATAATAGCAAAAAAAAGTGCACTTTTCTTCATTTTCTGGCTAAAGGTGTGACAAATTTTACGTGGGAAATGCTACGCAACAAGATAGCAAGCATTTCAATGGGACAACGCTCTTTTCTCCTTTTTCTTCTTTCCCTGGTGTCTCTTTTTCCTTATGCCGTGTCTCCCCTTTTTCCTTTCTCCACCGCGCTGTCGCCACCTCTTGTGGGAGCTCGGGCTTGGATTATGGTTCGAGGATACATTTGTGCCCCTTGTACTTACAAGGAGAATGGAGGTGTATAGGCAATGGAAGGGGATTGTGGTGGACGGCAAGGTGGACTCTATAGCCATATGAACGATTAAGGGTAGTGGGTGGGATGGCCACGTTTGATGCCAGTGACGGGAGCCAATGTGGCGGTGGAGGAAAATGTGGATGACGAGGCGATGAGGGCACCGTGGGGCATAGGTGGTGGCTGAAGGCAACAAGGGCGTTGGGGGGAGGGACACGAGCGAACATTGAAAGGAGGAGCATGGAGGCTAGAGGCGTGGAACAGAGGTTGAGGTGGGGTCTAGGAGGAAGGCGAAGGCGGGCATAGAGGCTATGTTTGCATGCTTAGAGCATGCCCATCAGGCCCCCTAAATTACTGTTGCTACAGTAAACCCGGGTGAAAATTCAAAAAAAAAGCTGAGACACAGACCCTTGCTGCTGCCCCTGCGCGGTTGCAAATTTTTGAAATGCAGGGGCTAATACAGCCCCTGCTGTACATGCTCTTAGCGATGGGAGTAGCGTGTGTTAAGAGCAGCCATTTTTTGTGGTAATGATTTCAATCAACATGTACACACATGAGCTAATGAGAGCCAAGCTATGAAAAACTATAGTTAAGAATAGAGTTTCAAATACTCGCAAAATACCATGGTTTTCAAATGAAGTGTTTTTTTACCATCCAAACACCTCATGGTTCTAAAAACCATCGTACTTTTTAGAAAGAAAAACATGGTTCTATACCAACGAAAGATCTCTATCTTTTGTTTATATCATTGAAAAGATTTTAATGCACTTAAATACCATCAAAAGATTAGTCATTCCAATATTTATCATTCCATCTCACTTTCATTACCTCGAGTTGGAATACTCATTTGATCCTTCTCTCGTCCAGTAGCACTCCGTTGCCCCCCTTCTCCTCCGGTTGCAAGTTGTCACCCCTTCTCTCTCATCCCTCCCTTCTCTCCTACTGGTCCCCATTCCAGGGCACCTCTTGCTCAACAGTTGTCGTCGCTCCACAGTCGCCCCTATGTTCTATGAGTGTTTCTTGTGTCCGCCCTTGCTCACAACCGCCCCTACTCCTCTTTTGAGGTTGTTGTCCTCTACTCGTGACCATTCTCTACTCGCCGAATCTAGAGGAGCCTAGGAGAGGGGACCGACGGAGGCAAGCAAGGAGTTGCTAGCCTGACCGGGGTGGCTTGTGACTAGTTGAGAGTGTGACCGGAGCGACATGACTCCTAAAGATTGCAACGGAGTTAGAGGCCACGGTGGTGCCTATTGGCCATGGTTGGCTAGACAGGTATCAGATGGGTGTATGAAACGGTAGAAAGTGATAATAAAAAATCTTTCAATGTTATAGAATCATTTTTTCTTTTCAAAAACCATGATTTTATCTCAAACTATAAAAATACTTTGTTGTCAAGCAGGCTTGTAGGCTTCGAGCAACTAAGCATACACCCAATAGTGCTAAATGCATGTGTTGACTTTATAAATAGTTCATGCAACCATTGTTGTCAAACTCTCTTGTCTCCTAAGAGCATGAGCACCAGACCTCGGATCAATGCGGTCGGCATCAGCTGTGTTCGGTGGGCGGGAGAAAAATTCAAAATCACAGGAGGACGGACAGGCAGGTGCATGGCGGGAGTACTTAGCTGCTGATGCAGGCCAAGTGATTGCGGGCCTGCTGGCCATGCTCTAAGCATGTTAAAGTTAGTTAGTTTACGAATGAAATATTAAATATCCAAGGGCGAGCAATATTTGTCCCTCCTTTTGAAAAGGCTATACCCTTAAAGAGAACCTGTTGAGAATAAGAACCGGAGTCTAAGACCATAATGAAGAACACGAACCTCTAGCTGCAAGTCCGTTGTCTAGGTTGAGCTTGATGCCGACCCCAAATTCACCAGCAAGGAGCCAAATCTCTATTAATTGGGTCATAGAAATCCATCGGCACACGAACGTTAAACTCTAATTTACACTATAAAGACTATCTACTCACGCCGATGCGAAACCCGACTATCACCACCAATGACCCGAAAGGCCAGAACCAATCTACAACGAGGAGGCGGACCAAATCATAACATCGACGAATCCATTCCCTCGTATCACTATTGGATACCGTAGCAAAGAATGAGAAGGGAAACCCTCGTTTTTAAGAGCAAAACTAGCAGGCGCTTGAAACTGTGCCTCCTGACCCTCTATATGGGGGGTTGTAAATTCTCTCCCCTATTATTATATTGCACACAAGAACTGCCCGTATAACCGTCGAACAAGAGTATATTTGACTTATGTTTTGATTTTTCATTGTATATTGCTCGTATTTGACCATTCCGGGGTGTATACTTTACGTATTTCAGTATTTTGGTTGTACAATAGGCGTATATCATCACTTGGGCCTGTGTACTCCAATGACGAACTCCGATGAAATTCCACAAACCATACAACACATATACAAGCATAGATTCAGATTCCCTTTCTTAGTTACAACAACATCACAAGGCAATCCACTATCCGAGTCACGAAATCGACAGCACGTACCACCAATCCCTCGCAACCGCGCCCAAATGGGGCGCCCCGGCCTGCGCGGCGGACCAGCCTCGCCGGCGCGCCTTGCCTGACGCGGCCAGGGTGACGGCGCGGTGGGCGCGGCGGCAGGAGCGCCCGAGCTGCTGCGGCGACGGCGACGGCGAGGCCGAGGGCGAGGGCGGCGGGGCGGCGGCCGTGGCGCGGCGGGCGAGGCGGGAGGGCGCGAGGGACGACGGCGCCGCCATGTCCTTCGTCTGGGTGCGACGCGTGGTGGCGGTGGCGGCAGCGACAGCGTGCGTGCGGGGGGCTTCGTATCGTGCGAGCACCGAGCAACGAGAGGCGGGCGGGGGCGCGGAACCCGTGCGCGCGGCGGCTTCGCGGCCACGGCTTCTTTGTATGGCCGCCGGCGCCTTATCGGCGCCCATGGGATAGGGCACCCACGGCCGTAGATTTCGCCACGTAAAGGACTCACAGTCACGCCTTGCAAGTCAAACAGAGCACGTATGGCGACCTCCGAGAAAGCGCAAACTTCCATTCCAAGTCCCTTTTTCTCCCCAACAGCGTCACAACAAGTCTCTGTATTTCATTCATTAAATATTTTTCTTTAAATTATTATTTATTTTCTATCATGTTGCCCTCTACGCTAGAGCTTCCATTATTAAAAAAATATACAACTTCAAGAGAGTTTCTAAATTTAGAGATCAGTGTAAGGAGTATTGGATAGCGCGTAGAGACAGAGATTGACCACAATTACTTTTTTGAAAACCTACTGGACATGCTCTAAACAATATGAACTTGATCCTGCAAACTATCTTAAAAAGCTCTCGCAGTTGGTAGATAGGATAATTAAAATGTGAAGAAAAGGGAGTTGTATGTTTGTCAAATTTAAGTCTACTACTATAATAGCAAAAAAAGAAATGCACTTTTCTTCATTTTCTAGATTAAGGTGCGACAAATTTTATGTGAGAAATGCTACGCAACAAGATAGCAAGCATTTCAAAGAAACAACGCTCTTTTCTCCTTTTCCTTCTTTCCCGGTATCCCTTTCTTTTTCCTTATGCCGCGCCCCCCATTTTCCTCTCTTCACCGCGCCGCCGCCACCTTCCGTGGAGCTCGGGTTTGGATTATGGTCCGAGGATACATTTGTGCCCCTTGTACTTACAAGGATAATGAAGGTGTATAGGCGATGGAAGGGGATTGTGGTGGATGGCAAGGCGGACTCAATAGCCATAGGAACGGGGTGAGGGTAGTGGGTGGGATGGCCACGTTTGATGCCAGTGACAGGAGCCAATGTGGCGGCGGAGGAAGGAGTGGATGACGAGGCGATGAGGGCACCGTGGGGCATAGGTGGTGGCTGAAGGCGACAAGGGCATTGGGGGGAGACACACGAGCAAACATTGAGAGGATAAGCATGGAGGTTAGAGGCGCGGAACAGAGGTTGAGGTGGGGTCTAGGAGGAAGGCGAAGGCGGGCATAGAGGCTATGTTTGCATGCTTAGAGCATGCCCATCAGGCCCCCTAAATTACTGTTGCTACAGTAAACCCGGGTGAAAATTCAAAAAAAAAGCTGAGACACAGACCCTTGCTGCTGCCCCTGCGCGGTTGCAAATTTTTGAAATGCAGGGGCTAATACAGCCCCTGCTGTACATGCTCTTAGCGATGGGAGTAGCGTGTGTTAAGAGCAGCCATTTTTTGTGGTAATGATTTCAATCAACATGTACACACATGAGCTAATGAGAGCCAAGCTATGAAAAACTATAGTTAAGAATAGAGTTTCAAATACTCGCAAAATACCATGGTTTTCAAATGAAGTGTTTTTTTACCATCCAAACACCTCATGGTTCTAAAAACCATGGTACTTTTTGGAAAGAAAAACATGGTTCTATATTATATCAAAATATCTCTAGTTTTTGTTTTTACCATTGAAAAGATTTTAATGCGCTTAAGTACCATCAAAAGATTGGTCATTCCAATATTTATCATTCCATCTCACTGTCATTACCTCGACTTGAAAAACTCATTTGATCGTCCAGTAGCACTCCGTTGCCCTCCTTCTCTTCCAGTAGCAAGTTGTCACCCCTTCTCTCTCATCTCTCCCTTCTCTCCTACTGGTCCCCATTCCCGGGCAGCCATCGTCGCTCCATAGTCGCCCCTCTGTTCTATGAGTGTCTCTTGTGTCTGCCCTTGCTCACAACCGCCCCAACTCCTCTTTTGAGGTTGTTGTCCCCTACTCATGGCCATTCTCTACTCACCAAATCTAGAGGAGGCTAGGAGTTGCTACCCTGGCCGGGGTGGCTGTGACTACTTGAGAGCGTGACAGGAGCGGCGTGACTCCCGAAGATTGCAGCGGAGCTAGAGGCTGCGGTGGCGCCCATCGGCCATGGTTGGCTAGACAGATGTCAGATGGGTGTATGAAACGGTAGAAAAGTGATAATCAGATATTTTTCCATGGTATCGAATCATTTTTTTTTTTCAGAAACCATGATTTTATCTGAAAATTATAAAAGATACTCTGTTGTCAAGCAGGCTTGTAGGCTTCGAGCAACTAAGCCTACACCCAATAGCGCCAAAAGCATTTCTTGTCTTTATAAATAGTTCATGCAACCGTTGTCATGATGACGAACACGAACCTGTAGCTGCAAGTCCGTTCTCTAGCAAAGGAACAAGCAACAAGCGGGAAAATTGAGTTTTTGCCACTCAAAACATTGCCGCTCACAAATTTGCCACTCTCAAATTGACGCTTGCAAAAAAGCCACCGCAAACAATTTCTGCTCGCACATTTGCCATTTCGGGACATTTTGGCCTAATACACGAACCAAATACGCAAACAAATACAGGAAAAATATACGGGCCCACATGTCATCCTCTTCCTCCTCCTTTCTCTTCCTCCTTCCTTCCTCTTTCTTCTCTCTGTTCAAGAAGACCAAGCTCGCCGTGGGCGCCGGTCGGGCTCCGCTGCTGCTCCCGACCTCGCCGCCACTCTTGTCGGCGGCGAGCTGTTGCGCCGGAGGGGGTGGCTCCTCGGCAATGGTGAGCGAGCTGATAGACGTCGTGCTCCGGCCGGAGTTATTGATGCCAGCCGCGGCCGCGGGCTTCTTGCGTGCTCAGGCCGATGCCCTGTAGGAACGCGGCGGCGGCGGGGCTGGGCGCCACAGGGCGCACGTGGTTCTGCACGAAGTAGATGATGTCGTTGTAGAGCTTGCGCATGTGCGCGAGCTCCTGCAGTAGCGCTGCGTTGCTGCGCCGTAGCCGCCGCCGCCGCCGCCTCCACCGGAGAAAAGAGAGAAGAGAGAGGAAGGAAGGAGGAAGAGGAAGGAGGAGGAAGAAGGGGATGACATGTGAGCGTCGCGTATTTTTCTGTATTTGTTGCGTATTTGGCTCGTGTATTAGGCGAAAATGTCCTGAAACGGTGAATGTGCAAGCGAAAATTGTTTGCGTTGGTTTTTTGTGAGCGTCAATTTAAGAGTGACAAATTTGTGAGCGGCAACAAGCAATCCCTACGTGAGCAGGACACGCAGCACACATGCCTCTTGCCCTTCTGCTCCTGGGCCGGCTCTGCCACTCTGTGTAACGGTCACTTTTGGCGACCCCTATGTCCCACAGGCTCAACGTACACTTTGCTCTCCCACCAGATTCAAATCCACCCCCACCCCCAAGCACCACCAATTATCACTCGCTGGGTCGCTGCCTCCTCCACCCCCGTCAGCCCCAGATCCGATCGAGGATGGGAGCCGACGCGGAGCTCGCCGCGCCGCCGCCGGAGGAGGAGGAGCGCGGCCGCGACCACCGGGTAAGTACGCGGCGCTCTTCCACGCCGCTGTTGCTTGCTTGTGGGGTCGGTGGATTGATTCGGCGTGTGGGGTTTTGGGGCGTAGGGCTGGAAGGCGGACATGATGTCGGCGCTGGGGGAGTCGGTGTCGTTCGGGCGGTTCCTCCACGAGCCGCTCGAGTGGGGCAGGTGGTCGGCGTTCGCGCACAACCGCTACCTCGACGAGGCGGCGGGGCAGTCGCGCCCGGGCTCCGTCGCCCAGAAGAAGGCCTTCTTCGAGGCGCACTACGCCAGGAAGCGCAAGAGCGACGCCGACGCCGACGCCGACGACGAGGGAGCGCGGTCTGGCGCTGGCCACGTCCTTACTGCGGCCTCGTCGCCGGACTCCTCTTGCATGACGGAGGAGCCCGCCGGGGAGGAGGCGCGCGGCGTCGATTCGGATGCTGCGGGTTCCGGCGCTGGACCGGTGGAGGCGGCGCCGGAGGAGCTGGGGCCTGTTGCGGCGGACAGGGGTGGATCGCCTTGCAGGGTGCCTGCGGCCGACGCACGGAACCACGGGGAGGATGATGCGCAAGTCGGTGAGCAAAGAGAGGACTCCTCGCCGTTGCAGGAGAAACCGGAGGATGCTAGACAAGACATGTGCGATGACAGTTTGGTGGCTGTTGATGCAGTGGAGAAGCAACCGTTAAAGGTGACTGATCGATTGATTTTCAAGAGGGATAATTTGCAAATGAACAGGATGTTTGGACACTGACGAGCTGAAGCAATACTTGTAACTTCTGGATTCTTTGCAGGAGAGTTCTATTGTCAATCAGGGGGTGGTCGATTCTGCCAAGAAGAGGAGGATACCGATGCCATCTCTGCTCCAGAAGCCCACCAAATTCAGCTCTCCCCCCTCTGGAAAGAAAGGGGCGTCTTCGTCCTCGAAAAGGCGGTCGCCGCTGTATTCAGCGAAGGAGAACAGCTCACCTACGCCTTGCAGTAACAGCAGCGAGCAAGCAGGAGCTTCGGTCCATCAGAAGAGATCGACAATGGCAGCGTTGCACATGTCCATGGACTTCACGAGGTGCGAAGCGGGCAATGCTGCCACGAGCTCACGAAACCTTGGCTCCACGATTGCTGAAAGGATCATCCAGTTGGAATCTGTAAGCAGGCCTCCTCTGCCTGAAGTGAGCCAGTTCAGGCCATCAAAAAAGGTTCAATGCTTGTTAAAGCATGGAGTGAATTTAATTTTTTTGATCTTAAAGTTCTGTCTCACTATTAATTTGGTTTGCTGTATGTTACAGGCATTTTTCAAAGGCACGCCAGAAAATGCTCCAAGAACATCTCAATCGGAAGAACAAAGGTAGCATTCAAAAGCCAAATGACATCATATATGTAGGAATTGATCCGAACATTATATCCTTTGAAACGATTCGTCTCTGTTAAAACTTAATTGAACATTCAAAAAATGTGAAATGATGTTAACAGTCATGATTGGAAAGGAAAACAGGTAAGACTTTACTCAGAAAAAGGGTTACGAGGCTTGCAAATCTAAAATTATTGTGTTGAGAGGCTGACATGGTTACTTCTCATGCTATGAAATACCATAATTTAAACCATGCTTTAATGTATCCTCTTGCATCATTCAGGGCTTCACATGTCATGAGGGTCAAAGAAAAGCTATTCGGTTCAACTTCACCATCAGTACATCAGAGAAGCAATATAACTAAAGACAATGCAGCAAGGGTAAGTACTTAAATTCCTCAACATCATATGTGAAAAACTGATACCGTCTTATTTTTCTATGCTATGTGGAGTTCCTTGCTGTTATATACTAAACTTCTTGTAGCAACTTGGCAGTAATAAAACTTGGACAATTGGCCCTGTGCCAATTTAAAATCCGTGGCTTTGAAAGAGACACTCCATAAGTCACTGGTCTACATGTTAATGACGCAATGCGCTAGCCATGAAATTTGTAGTAGTCTACAACCAAATTTCCCATAAAATTTCTAGTAATATCTTGAAGAAAATTAAGAAAACATTTTAGAGAGAGAATCTCAGCCTGAAGTGAACCAACTCAGGCCACCAAGAGAGGTCACAAATGTTTCTAATGCATGGAGTGAATTCAAAATTTTTGAATTAATAGTTCAAAGTCTTGCTAATAATGGTTAAAATTCTTTCATTGGAATCAGTACACCTTGCATCACTTTTATCAGTCAAATACTATGAAGGGACATAATGATAGATAAGCTGTTCTTCCATCATTCCCTAGTTAATAATGGCTTAGAGAGCTAATTGCTACCCGAAGAAAATATTAGGACTGGACATAAATTATGTTACAGTATAAAATCTCATGAGCAAGTACCATGCAGGGAAAAGCCAACAATGTACCTGAATGCAAAGAATCGCACCAGAGCTTTTGTTTCAAGACTAGGGCACTGCCAAATTTTTGTCGGAAAAATAAACAAGCAAAGGATTCAAGCCAGCAGGTACATAAGCTAATTGAGTGCATGGTATAACATATTCTTCGGTAGTTAGCATGCCAGTCCAAGTACCTTGCTGACAGCACTTTCTGATAGGTATTCAAAGCAATATTGGAAATGCTAGTCTGGTTTTTTTCTATAAAAAACATATATTGCGATTTACGATCATATCTGGTTAGTCTTAAGCCAGTTACCACTGGTTACTTCATGTTTTCTTTGAAAACAGCACTTTCTGATTGGTCTTCGAAGCAATATCGGAAATGCTAGTCTGGTTTTTTTCTATAAAAAACATGTATTGCGATTTACGATCATATCTGGTTAGTCTTAAGCCAGTTACCACTGGTTACTTCATGTTTTCTTTGAAAAAGAGATCATTTTACATAGAACTATTTATGCTTCCTGGGTTTAACGTTAGTGGTTACACGTTAGTTTTTATGGTGTTCATCTTTCTGTACTTCCAGGTGCTGAACACAGAAATAATATGGTACTAGAAATGTTTCTCTTATCGATCTATAGTACTAAAATGGTACTTGTCTAGCAATGATGAACTTATAATTTGCTCTGCATCCTTGGATATGAAGAACAATGTGCCCAAAAGATCTAAAAATGTAAATGTGGTTTGTTTATTATAGTTAGGACAGTGACAGTGTGACACAATTTTCTTTTTGGGGATCATAAACAAATGAGATCTAAGATATGGCAGAAGTAAATAAAGGTTTGATACTTGGATGTTGGAAAAGTCATGCTACTGTTATTTCATTCTTTCTGCACAAATTTTCCTCTGCTTTTAAAATGAAATAGCTTTTTAGCATACATATGGTTTGATACTATACTAAATCTTGTGCAATATAATTTGTATGCGATAGGTAAAGGGAACCTCAGTAAAATCCTTTGTATAGAAAGGAAGAACCAGAGATAAATAGATAACAGGCCTTTCCTTTCATACCGTGGAATGCGATGGCAACACTTCTATTTGAGATCATGGAGTAGCCATGTGGCGCATTTCTTCCTATGAAAGGATGCGGGCTTTTAAGGACATTAACCCTTCCATCAGAAAACAGCTAATTGTTGTGCTTTATCGATTTCGTATGATTCTTTTATGTAACATTTGACAGGACCATGAGGGAAATTCTAATGTAGCAACCCTTAGGAACTTGAGAAATATTTATTCATTTTTTAGTTTGGAAATGTCAAAAGGACCATGAGGGAAATCCTTAAAAGATGAATAATGTCATGTCTGGAAATGTCATCCTTTTAATTTTTCAGAAGCAACCTCTTTTTTTTTTTCTGAACACTGTTCTAGAAGCTCATTGTATATCCCACTTGGTATTGCACACTAACAAACTCGATATCTACTGTAACTCTGCATAATAGGAGTAAAAGCATGTAGGATTAAGAAATAACATTACTCTGTTTTCCCATGTTCTCTCTTTCCTACTTAAAAAATTTACAGTACACTGGACTATATATGAATTCTGGATGCCAGATACTACTGCCATTTTTGGAGCTTATATATCTTGGATAAACAAATGAGTGTTCATATATGAAAGCTTTTGGGAAATTTCGTGATGCCCTGTTGCTTCTCTATTTATTTACCGAATTTCCTAATCTGTTTCTGACAATAAGGATCTCCATGCAGATTGCACAAGATATCACAAACTTTCCCAACATCCATCATCTACTTAATGATGTTAGCTGTGCACACCCAGCGAGCAAAGGAGCATCCAAGGAGAAACAAATATGTTGCTTCCCACTTAGAAGGCTGTGCTAGATATGTCAGCACTTTTTTTCTCTTGCTCATTTTAGGGCTTCAAGTAAATAATAGCTTATTCTTTTTCATTCGTATCTGTTGTGCGGTATTGTGCTATGTACTTACGATTCTAATCTCTAGTCAGCTTTTGTGTATCCCCCTTAGAGGATGACATTCTCACTCTATGTAACGCCCGAGTCTGATTTCCTGATTGTAATCGTGCCTAGCATTTTCTGGCTTGGAAAATAAAGCAGATGAGTTTTTTTTTTAGATAGTTAACTGGTCACGTTACTGTATGTTTTGTGTTGGTTTAATAATTAACATTGATGGCCATTTAAATACTGATGAGTGTATATTTCAAAGTTTTATTTTTAAATAGGATATATAGAGATGGTTGGACAGAAAATCATATTTTACGGTGCAAACAAAAAATTGAATTCGAAGAAATTATTGGGGGATAATTAGATAAAAAATATAAAAAATTCAGTTTTGCTTTACAAAAAAATATGAAAAATTTGGAAAATTCATTCAAATAAGGGATTGGAACCGGCCTGATTTCTACCGGGGGGTGATATGGCGGCTGATAAAAAACAATGATCATGACACATTTCCATGTTCTTGATTTAATGATAAATTTTTTTGCAAAGATACTGAGCATCTGCATTTTCAAGAGCTCGGTGCATAGGGTCGTTAAGAGCTAAACTATGATAAACTTCAGTTAAGGCTAAAGTTTCAAGTACTCGCAAAATACCATGGTATCTACTGAACCATGGTTTCGTAACCGACGCAAAGAAAGAGAGAATATCAGTGATGATGTTTTATGGGTTGGATTTTGAGAAGGAGAGCCAGCAGATGAGCTGGTAAACGACAAGCAGTCGGCGCTGTACAAAAAGGTGAAGATCAAGGACTGTGTCACAGGGTTGTATGAGCATTTTAATGAAGGAAGAAGAGTTAACGACACCGTGAAATGTAATAAAAGATTATCTTGTTTCAAGCAAAGTATATATGGCATCATCATCAATGAATAACGTCTGTGGTTGGGCCTTATGGAGTTTATTCTTTGAATAATTGAACTCACAACCTGTGTGTCATAAAGAGCTGATTGTTCAAACAAAGTTGAGGGATTTTAAAGTCTTTAAAGAGATACCTGCAACTTCTCCAAAAAAAAAAAGAGCTATGGAGCCCTTCTCCCTCCTCCTATTTCCCTTTTCCTCCTCTCACCCGGAGTCGGCCGTCATGCGACTTCGTGGTCTAATTTTTGCACTGGCTTATTTGTGATAATGTGCTGCATGCAGCATGCTTACTGGTGGTGGATTATAATATAAACCCTCCGTTCATAAAAAGAAGTCGTCGTTGCCTTTTGGACATGCCTTTGACCATTCTTCTTATTCAAAAAAGTTATATAAATATTATTTATTTTATTATGATTTGGTTTATTATTAAATGTATTTTAAGTATTACCTATATTTTTACATATTTGAACTAATTTTTGAATAAAATGAATGGTCAAAGACGAGTCCAAAAGTCAACGGCTACTTCTTTTTATGACCGGACACCGGAGGTAGTATCTCACCGAGGACGTTAAGGTAGTCCACAAACTATATGTGCAAGCTATAATTGTTACTTTGGCACCTACAAATTTACCAATCATTTCACCTTATTTTTTCTGGACTAATTTTCCTTCATTACCACACACTTTTCCTCGTAAAAGAAAGTGTGGATTTGTTGGTAGTTTGGTTAGGAAACCATGCCCACGAGGCCACGAGGGGCCTAGGTAACACTAATTAAAACTCAAGACCCTAAGCAGACACTGTATATGGAGAGGGGCACACATTGTAACAGTTCTTGTTCCTATTTTCAACCCTTGATCGGAGCGTGAAGACGCTCGATCCACAAGCAACGAACACAATAATGAGATCGGAAGCTGGGATTTAAATTTCAGTAAGGCAAAAAATTTATTCTGGATCGAAATCATCGAGTTCCGCAAAATTTTGTCGAAACAAAAATAGAACTTTTAAATTTAAAAAATAAAAAATAGCAAACCAAGGAGTCAAATCATACCCTCGTGTTTGATCTATTTACTAAGCTACCATAAGTTCTCCAAAGAAGCTATGGCTTTTTTTTATACGTTAGTCTCAAAATCTCATGAAATCAGTTGAACTAAAGAAAATTAGATAGAGATGATTTATCGTATCGTTGTGGCTCGAAATTACATAATTTCGTTTCGGCGAAATTTCGTCCGAAGAAAAATCCCTGATCGAAAGCGCGATGACAATCCGCGAGCGATATTGGTGAACAGCAAGAATATATAGTCGACCGGCTCGACCAATATGTGATTAGTTCTTTACAACTCCTCACTCCTCAGTCAGTACATGCATCTGCTGATGTGCATTAGCAATACGGCCCAGCTCAACTTATTATCAGCCAGGAAATACTCAACACTGTATAGTATACGACATGTATACTAGAATGGCCGTGAACGCCGCCGACACAAGAAAAGAAGCAAGCGGCATGACCACTTCGTCGTCGTCGTCGTCGTCCTCCTCCTCCTCCTCGCTCTCGCAGTCACACTCCTCCAGCTCATCGTCGGAGCCGGAGTCGGCGCCCGCGCAGGCGCCGGAGCCCTCGCCGTCACCCCAATCGGCCCCACCGCAGTAGGCCTCAACGTAGCCCTTGGTCTCGAGCTGGCGGCGCACGTCCTCCTTGAAGGCCAGCACGTCCTCCTCCACCCGCCGGCGGCGCGCCGACTCGTCCTTGTCCTCGTCCTGCCCCCGGGCGCCGAGCGAAGCCTGCGGCGGCGGCGGCGGCGCCATGCGGGCGAGGATGTCGTCCACGCACTCCCTGGGCAGACGCCTCTTCCTCATCATCATCTCGTGGCCATTCTCCGGAGGACCCACGTACAGCACCATGGCGGCGGCGAGCGGTGGAACCCAGGAGCGGTACTTCTCTGCACCGATCATATATAACGTGTATATATATGGAGAAGCTAGGTTTCGTTTCGAATTCGAATTCGAATTCGGTTCGGATTCGCATTCGGACTTGGATGTATACTCGGACCTGAGACGGAGGCGTTTTCCAAAGCAATACGAAGCACAGAGAGGGAGAGGGCGGCCAGTGGCCACGCGGCAGAGGAAAAAAAAAGAAGGGAAAAGAAAGAAAAAGAACCCAGAAATATGGAATTCTATTCCATCTCGAATTTAAATTTGAAATCGAATTATTAGGAGATTTCATAGAGGTGGGGAGGCGATCCAGCACTCGGGCGCTGGGAGTAAGCCAACCAAGGAAGTTCAACAACTTATTATTGGTACGGGTGGATTGTAACCCGTACCGATAGTGGCATCAATACCGGTTCGTAGCAAAAGTAGCGATCCAGACTTTCAGTACCGGTTCAAGACAACAGTAAAGATTTCTTTTGCAGACGGGTACAGGCCAACTGGCATGTTCATCGGTGCTGGTTCGTATTATGCCTCGTTTCTGAAAAGGTTAAAAGGTATGTATGTGCTAGTTATATTAAAATGCGTGCATGGATGAGTTGGTTTAAAAATCGGTATTGTTGCCTTTACGAACCGGTAATAAATGTCTCTTCTATAGTAAAGTAGTGGCCAATGGCAATGATATTAAATGTCTCTTCTATAGTAGTGGCCGATGATGAGTTACCACGGCAGTGCCGGCGACGGGTGGCAGCAGCAGCGCACGGCGTGCGATGGCCGTGTCATGCGGTTCAGTCCGAGGAATAGGAAAGCATCTACTAATCGATTCGCTGGAAAATCCCAAAAACAATTCCAATCTGCGAAGATTCTAATGCAATTCAATTGCGATTCATGCCATTCAATTCAATACCTTTGATCCGACGATTTATTTTTAAATTCTGTATACTATCATGTAGGACAGTTTTTGGCAAACTGAGTGATAGGCGGCGTGAGGGCAAGTCAATGGCAGATCGTTCGTCGCCTTCTCCTCCTCGTAGATCGTTCTTCGAGGGCGATCATGCTTGTAATGTGTTGTAAAACCTTTCTACCGAGTAGGTGTAGTTTAAGATATAGAAGAACAATCATGCAATCATAAAGGAGACAAAAACACACAATATAGGGGTAGAGTTCTGTTTTGTTAATTTCTTAGATGCACAATTCATAGGTCTCCACCTCAATTTAAACTTGTATATTGATTAGAGTTTTACGTTAGATCCAATACGAAAGTCAATAATAATACAACCTACATAGGCCCACTAGAGGTTCCGCAACAACTCCCCATGAGGGTGTCACGCGTCCCCTACGTTGGGTTACTAGGTGCAACCATTCGAACCGGACAGACGCAAGAATAGTAGCATTCTTCTTTTCTTTATAATAATAAATAGCATTATATGCTACATTGGTAATCCCTGCATACTTTCCCTTCTATTGCTACCACGGGTCTTATGCAATCGATTGGATGAACACAAGAATAACTAATGAATAATATCAAACTCAAAAAAATAATGAATAATATAGGGGCTACAGTACCATGCAAAGGGAACAAAAGAAAGATAGGGCACCATGCAGCATTAATTACGCCTCAATGCCAGATGCATGCGTGATCAGTTCATGATCGGCCTACACATCGAGTCATCGACCATTAATTCCTATCAAACCGAAGGCGAAATCAATCTCTCATCGGCGTCAAGCGCCGCCCCGGGTGACACTGCCGTTGAAGACCTCGACGGTGTCGCCGCTCTTCACGCCGTGCCACCGCAGCGTGCGGTCCTCCTCCATGACGCTCTGCTTGAAGATAAAGAAGTAGCCGCCTTCCTTGGGCAGGAGGAGGCCGTGCGCCGCCGCCGCGCCAATGCCGGCGAGCCTCGCGCGGAGCTCCCGGACGGTGTCCAGGTCGCCCATCTCCACCACCGCCGTCTTGGCGCCCCACCTCACCTCCACGGACACCCTCTGCTGCTTCCGGCCGCCGGCCGCCGCCGCCTCCATCCCCTCTGCCGGCGCCGGGGCAGCGCCGTCGGGGAGGACGAGGAGGACGTGGGAGCCGTGGAGGATGGAGTAGTGCTCGGTGTCGCGGTCGTCGTGGAGCTCCCGGCCGGCGAAGAAGAGGCGCTGCGAGTCGACGGGGATGCCCTCCTGCCGCTGCACGCACTCCTTCATCCTCCTCACCGTCGACAGGTACCAGATCTCGACGGCGAACCGCCGCCCATCCGTCGTCTCGAACGTCACGTCCATCGCTCGATCGATCTCCGCGTCGATGGATCGATCGCGGCCGCGAATTTATAACTGCAAGCAGTCGTCGAAACGCATCGTCAGGAAGTTTTAATGTGGGCAGAGGTGATTTGGTTATTTGCCACTTTCAACAAGTAGCTTCGTTAAAATAACACTCTGTCCCACTGTCATAGACACAGATGGTCCCACATGTTATTAAGAGACGAGTGGCATTTTAACGAAGCTACTTATTGAGAGTGACAAATAACCAAATCTGCAAACCCGGTGGGGGTAAATGCCTTCCGCGATCGTTCTGTTCATTAGTAAGGGTGTAGATCGTGCAGATTTTGCATGCGTCGGTGGTCAGATGATGTTAATCTATTTATGTATTTATTTATTACTGTTGATGGCTGATGATCGAGAGGGTGGATTGAACAATGATATAAATAGAAGTAGATTAATTCATCCAATCCTATTATAAATATTTGCTATAAAACTTGGATACATATGTTAAATATAAAAATAAATGGTTTGTGAAGATGTTAGACAATGATATCTCTTTGGTGGGCACAAGCTAGGAGTTGGGTCGGACCAGACCACCACAGGTAACATGGACCTCACGGGGTTAAGATTATAGACATGCGCTTAGAAATATAGATGAGTCAGATCACGTCTTGATCCAACCCGACACATGGGAATGTCACAGTGGCGCCCTAACCTAGACGTACCCTGCTCCGTCAATGCCCCACCCTTTAAAACCCGACAAGAGGAGAAAGTGAACTTGTATTGCTTGTTATGGGAAGGAGGAAGAGTTGTCCATCACTATGGAAGAAGGACGAGGAGTCAGTCATCCCCACCACGGATCGTCACTGCCATTTCCCTACTCGAGGGAAGGTGCGGATCTCTGAGATTAGGGTGTCATGGTGGAGATGCTGATGTTGGGTTGACAAAAATCATGGGAAGATTGGAGACAAATGGTAACGTTATGGCAGGTTGGTCGGCTTGGCTACAGGCAGCGGGTTGCGGTGAGAGACGGATGAGAGGGTGGCTAGGGTTTGTGGAGTTGTGGCTGAGAGTGATTAGTGGAACCGTGGAAGGAGTATTGTTGGATCAGCTGGGCCGAGTGGGCCGTGGGGAAGAAGGAGAACGAATTAAGAAGGGAAGTGGCATGCAAGTGTAAGAGAGTGACAGGGTGTGCTATGTGATGTGGTAGGAGTGGATTGGTTCGGGGTGGATAACTAGACTCGATCGATCCAAGCTCTATCGGCTAGGGCCGGGTTCAAATCTGCATCTATCTATGCACCATCGGGGATATCTGATGCTGCCGCCTATCGACCACTTGAGCTCTAGAGGTTGTTGCCATGGCCGCCGACTCAAGTACATGTACCTAGTGATGTACTCCAACCAATGCTGATCTGCATGCCTCCGCGTTTTTTGGTTTCTTTGGTTCTTATGAGATCTCCCGAGGTAAATGGGAGTAGTTGATTTTGACGGACATGGTTTGTATGCAAAAATTGCTATCTTGCTCTATGCCAATCTTCCATGCTACGTACTCCTGCACGAGGAGGGGAGCAGGTGTCATACGGATATTGTCATTTGCTAAAAATCTATAAGGTAGCCACACACCAAAACTTACTATCATTTGCTAAAACATGCTTGGATGTCACATATGCACGCCGAATTGAAGTTTTCAACAAGGATTTCGGGCGTAAATTTGCCAAAAAAAAACCCTGAAATGTGGAGGAGTGCTCCTAATTGTGGGATCGCTAGCATAGGGAGAGTAGAGGAGTGGACGAGAAGATGAAAGGAGAAATAAAGGCAGAAGAGTCACTGTCTTCTATTCTAATCTATCTCAAGTGGTTACCCCAATTCAAAGCGAGACGACAGGGGAAACTAAAATTTCAATGAAAGCAAGGAAGTCGAGATATTGCCCCAGGTGATTGGGACCTCAGAATTGTTTTCAACACAGAATGCACATCATGTATCGTAGCGGAATCGACGCACTTTTCTACTAAAAAAATATTAGAATGCTGCTTATCACAGACGGGTTGAAGTAAGAACAGCAAGTTACAAGTCAGATTCCAACCTCTGGACCGTTCGGAGGTCGTGTGATCACTATTACTGACAAGTCGAACAGTTTCTAAATATTCTTTGCATATGGATTTTACTCTAAATGGTTTGAACCTTATGTTTTAGGGTCCTTTCATATCCTTGATAAGACCCTCGGTGACGATTGGGAAAGCGAATATTGTCTCTTACAGTTAATAAGGTACTATTCTCCCACGATTATTTAAGACAATCTTTTGCATTCCCAGGTATCACGTACAAGAGGGTGCAGAGGAACAAAACAGAATACATGGCATATAGTAACATTACGGATACATAAACACGAAGAAACCTGCGTCTGTACAACAATTGCAAAGAGAGGATAATTTTAAACCAGCACTTGGGAAGATAATCAGCAAACAGACACTAAACAAAATGACAATGTTGTTGGAATGTACCAGGCAAACACTGGGTGCACAATAAGCAACAAACAAAATGAATAAAACAGCATATTTTCTTTATGCGAGACTTGCCTTCTTTTCTTTTCTTTTCTTTTCAACCCAAGTTGGGGCTTACGAGTAATTATTGTATGAACACAGGAAAAATAGCATGCTATGGACCTGGTCACCTGGCCAATCAGAATAATACAGACAAAACAAGATTACAGGTAGAAAATATACACCACACTATACACCACGAGCAATACCTTTAGTTCCCCATTCAATCAATCTGATTGGTCCGGGAACCATCTAGAGAGCACCAATCAGCAAAACCAGCAATGTTAAGCTGGGAAGGAGGTCCAATTTACCTGGGATTTGCATGCACGAACGTTTGAGCTATATGTTCTTGAGAAACTCAAAAGGATCCACAATTGACGTGTGAAATAGAACTAGCCTACTTTTGTGTGACATGGTCATTGTGCCCCCATCTTGGAAAATATCCCAGAGAAATTGGGCAGCTTATCTACGTGCTTTAGCGCTCGCTCTGCAATTTGTCTTGTCCTGTAGTCACCATGCCTGAAAGCTTCAACTAAGGCTGTACCAACATTTTGGTTTCCTGAGATCTCATAAGCTATTTCGTCCATCCTCAGGATTCTCTCCACGGCCGACACTGCCAGCTGCCTCAGCGTCTCAGTTCGATTATCACATAATATATCAAGAATGGGTTTGACCCCTTCTGCGTCACACAAAACCATGACACCTTGATCAATGTCCACTCCATCCTCCAATAAAGTGGATAATGCTGCTAGAGCAGCTTCGACCAATTTATCATTGTTGTATTCCAAGCAAGCGACCAACTTCTCCACTGCCTTCCCTTCCAAGAGACAGAAGCTCTCCCTTGCAGAACATATTCCACGATGAACTCTGCAAACCCCAGTTGCTACAGACTTCCCACCAAGGCATGGGAATATTGAAAAACACAATCCTGGGTTGGGAGCTGGCAATATCCTAGTTAGATGCTTTGACTGGCTGGAGAGATTCTTTAGTGCAGTAGCAGAGACAATCTGTACAGTGTCTAGACCATTCATCTGAAGCAGATCAGTGAAGAGTGATGTGAGATTGTATTCACGAGCAACAGCAATAATATCAGGATCATCTTCCAAGATGAATGTGATCCGGGATATTACTCTAACTAAACCTTCAAGAAAAGGGTTGACAAACCGCCCCCCACGAATCTCCCCTTGTCTGATCATTGTAACTTTCAATATGATTATGGAAAATGCCTCATCTTGAAGAAGACGTCTGGTGAGCACTGAATCCTGCAGAGGAAGATCAGCTATGAGACCAGCAGCAGCTGCTTGCTCTTCAGTAATACTGTTGTTCTCAGCAATGACCCTGACCAAACTACTGAGTTGACTAAAATTTCCACGAAAAGCATCAGCCAGTTCTTGACCCATATAAGGTGATATTTTACTCAAGAGCTTGATGGAAGCCATGCGAACATCTCTTTGAGGTGCTTCAACAAACTGAATCAAGCTGACAGTAGCGCCTGAGCTTTTGATGGCATCAACAATGTTTTGCACAGTGGTAGAAGAACTGGTTAGACCAACAAGGACCTGGAGTAACTTGCACTCAATTGCAGGTCCTGTGTTGCTGATGAGATGAAGAAGGTTGTGCACAATGTCCTCTGACACCAAGGTCTGGCGGTTGTGATCAAGTGGAATGGACTCAAAACTTGCACCTGATGCCACCACATTCGCAAGAATAGTTGCTGATACCTCCTTTAATCTCATAGGAAGCTGGTTACTGCCAACAGTGAAGAGGTCTGTGATAAGTGGTGGTAGAATACCTGCTTCAATTAGTATCTTTGCACTGGTATCGTAAGATGAAATTTGGTTTAATGCCTTCAGAGCTGCTTCTCTGGCCTCCCTGTTCCCACTTTTCATGATATTTACCAGTGCAGAGCCAGCTGTTTGTGCCACAAAGACCTTAATGTCGTTGCTTAAAACAAGCTCCCCAAGATATGCAGCCATGGATAATTGGGTATCAGGTGAACCTGCAAATGGCACACAAGAAGCAATGAACACAATACAAGAGCAAACAAGACAGAATGTTGTATAATAAAAATTATCTGAAACAGCATTTGTAATAATCCATTATTCCAATAGTATCGTTTGGAAACAATATACAGTGCATGGACCAGTGCACACACCCAGTCTGCTTATTTGATCCAAAACAGTTAACTAGATCAATATGAATTGGACCTATATTATTGATGCCACTTGCTGTAGAACATACAGAAACCAATATGAGATAATTTCTTATCAAAACACTGAGACACATGACAATAACAAAGGTATATATGAGTAGATATGTAAAAATTGACACACATGAACACCATCACTGATTACCGCTATCTTCAAAACAAATCTATCCCCATAGATTCAAAGGTAGTTAGCCAGTTAATGTATGATATCACAACGTTCATATACTCTGGATGCACGATATTTTCCGCTTTACATATTTGAGTGGATAAATACTTTTCATGTATACGAAACCAAATAATGCTTAGCAAGGACTATTAAATATGGACTGTTTAACAACATGGAGAAAAGCTAGAAGATAGAAGTGGAACCAAGAAGCAGAGTATTATGGTTGGGCTTCACTACAAGAGGAACGGTATGGGTTGGGCTTCACCACAAAACAAGACAGCAAAGGCAGCAGCAGGTGATAGCAGCTGGACTGACAACAGCGCACAACAAGGCGCGCGCACTACAGCGCATGATGCATTACAGCATTAGGTTGAATAAAGGATCACATTGGATCCTAGATTGTTTAAAATTTGGTTTCGTAGCTGTTAATATTTTATTTTATCAATTGATTGCGAGCTCCAGAGCTATTTACGTTAACTCGGTGGGAAAACTAGCATTACGCAATAAAGAATATTTTCCCCTTATCCGCTCCCTGGCGCCAGTAGCCATTGTTGCTGTGTGCCATCCCCCTAGTTTGCATGGTGGTTAAACATCGACCCATCGACCAGCCAGCCGAAGTCTATTACAGATACAACCTTTGTATTTTTTGTCACAATATAGAGTAATTAGAATATCAGGTGGTGAGTAGTACTGCATTTCTGTTGACACAATCACCTTTTTTGACAAAAGGAAAAAGTATAAATCATACCTTCAAGGAGAAGCCTAAGAAGTGGTTGCAGTCTACCATTTTCAGCCATCTGTCTAACATTCTTTTCACAGCTTTCTAAATTCACCAGTGTTTTCTCAGCTCTATCAATTGTCAACAAATTTTCTACTTTGCTACTTGATAAGCCAACAAGTATAAGAATTGCTCCAGGAACACTGCCAATTTTTTCTGAAAGAGGTTTATATTCTGAAAGTTCATATAACAGAGACACGGCTTGTTCTTTCTCCTCGCTGTACCCATGTGATAGGAATTTCACAATTGTCCGAATGTTGTCCCCAGCAGCAATTTCATTCTGTGAAAAATGTTCTGAGATATTAGAAATGCAATACTGTAATATCATATAAAAAAAGAAACTAGATTAAAAAGAGAGTACCTTGTTTTCAATGTCATCTTTTGCTACAAAGCGAAGACATTCCAATGCTTTCTGCCGTACGTTTGTACTGCTATTCTTCAACAAGTCTGCAATCAAGCTTATGAAGCCAAGCTTCCTCACTAGACGCCTGTTTGATCTACTTCTTTGGCATATCTCCGCTATATTTTCAAGTGCTTGCAAAATATCACTTTCTGAGCTCTCCAAACTTAAGGATTTACGGGCTACATCAAGTTTGGCTGACTCATTTCGATGCATCCATTCATCAATAGTGTTTCTTAGAGCAATGCTAGGATTCAATTCAGTACTGCTAAGCTCCTTCTTAGTAACAGGGCAGACTAGTCTCTTTCCACTGCTGTTACATTCTTTGAACCACTTCAAAATGGCTTCACGTTCAAATGTAGCGCCACTCTCTATATTGACAGGATCCCGCATAACTTGCTTTGAGAGTGGACAGAGGAATGATTCATATATTGGTTCAACACGTGTACTGTCAGTGGAGGAATCATAATGGCAATCCTGAACTTCTGCCATCACTTAACCACGAATCTGCAGAAGAGTGTAGGGCTGCTGAGCTATGCAGAAATAATACAGTGTGACATGTTCATAAGAGACAAGCAAGGAATGCAATACAAGCAACAGTTGCAAGGATTTATGACAAGTCTAGTAATGAAATTTAGATCTTTATCCTCAATCCAAGGAGCATTCATTGAAGTCAACAGTATCGTGATAAAGAAAAAACCTCAAACATTTACAGATTTTATCAGAAAACAAATTAGCATAATACCATAGCGATGGGCTGATATGTAAGTGCAGCAATGAAAGTTATGAGCTTTTCAATTCCTTATCTTCAGGGGATGAAAGGAAAAAATGACCACCAGTGATAGACAAAAGTAGCTTAAAAATGAGCATAAACTTTTGTGTGCATATTTCTTTTGTAGATGTGAATGGACTACGGAAAGTACCCTGGGCTCAACAATCAAACGCAGTATACTCCTAAGCAATCAAAGGCTACCAATCTCTTACCCCCGACCCCAACGAACACTGCCTTAAGCTAAATCGGCCCTCAGTTCCGCCACAGATCGAGCAAGAGCGAAGGCTTCCCCCTCAATTCCAGAGTAGAGCGCAGCGGCGACCCACGGGGAACACCTGCAGAGAGCAGAGCGCAGCCAAGCCGACTTAGCAGGGGGGGAGCAAGGGAGCGTCTTCCCAACAGCGAAGTAACCAGGCGCATACCTCGGAGGGCCGCCAGAGACGCCCGCGGCGCTAGCTCGCTCGCTCGCCGGAGAGAACCGCCGGCGGGCCACCGCAGCTGACGCGACGACGGCCTGGGAGGGGGCACCCGCACAGTCGCACCACCCTACCCGGCCATGGCGGCGGCGGGGAGGAGGAGGAGGAGGGGGAGGAGGCGGCAGATCCGCGCGGGAGCGAGGCCCGCGAGCGCGGCGGGAGAGGGATCTGGCCGGAGGGGCGGCGAGAGGGGAACGGTCGGAGGGGAGAGCCGGAGAGGTGCCCCGCGGCGCGCGACTGCTGCTAGTCTGGTAGCCGCGGCCGCGAGTGGGTAGCCCTGCCGGGCCGGGGCCCGGGCCCATTAAGCGCGTGGGCCCCATCCGCCTCCCGCGCTGGCGGCGGTGCGTGCCCGGGCCGCCCTCCCTCTCATCCGCCGCCCACGTAGGATCCAACGGCTCCCCTTCCGCCCTGCGAGAGGCGAAGGGAAGGCACGGATGCGGACGCAAACGCTCTCGCCGTCGCACGGCTGGCTGGGGGAATGCATGAATGATTAGCTCGTGATTGAGGCCCTCTTTAATTATCTGTATACTCATTTAGTTTTGATTGTGGTCGGAGAGGTTGATAAAAAAAAGGAACCGACTACGAAACGGACGTCCGTTCCGCCAGCGGCTGATCGAACGCTCGTTGGTCTAACTTGGCCCAGTAAACCCACGCCAGCAGGTCCATCCCAGTGCGCGGAATAAAAACCCTCCCGCGTTGTTCCGATGGCTCCCGCGTTGTTCCAGTAGTAGCAACACACAGGAACGCGCTCTCTCTCCCCAAGCTGCATACAATGACGTCGTTGTTGACGTCAGCGAAGATTCCTTTTCTCTTTTTTTTTAAAAAAACGAAAATAACTTTTGACTGGGAGCTCCAATCGACAAGCCGTTTTGACCAACGTATTCCTCACATTTTTATGAACAAACAAGACCCATGTTGCTATATAAATTTTTACCGGAACAATTTGTGTATACTAATGGAACAATTAATTTGGACTATTGGAACAATACGTCTAATCTAATGGAACAACTTAGTATTTGACCTGTTGGAACAATAGGCTAAGCCCAATTGAAACAATATATTTGGTCTAATGGAACAACTTGCATACCTATTGAAACAGTGCATTTAATCTGCTGGAACAGTAAAAGAAATACCTACTAGAACAACAAGATTTACCTACTGAAACAATAATTTTTGCCTACTGAAACAACAAGGTTTGCCTACCGGAACAATAAAAAGTTGCTTACTGGAACAATAAGGTTTCTCCAACTAGAATAGTTGAACTTTGCCTACTGGAACAATAACCTTTTTCTTCTGGAACAATAACTTTTGCCTTCTAGAACAAATAAAGGTTTTGCCTACTTGAGCAATAAAGTTTGCCTACAGGAACAATAAAGTTTGTCCTACTGGAACAGTTGAGCTTTGCCTGCTGAAAAAATAACTTTTACCTTCTGAAACAATAAGAACAATCAAGTCTGCCTGCTGGAACAAATAAAGTTTGTCTACCGAAATAATAAAGTTTGCCTATTGGAATAATGAGTCTAGCCTCCCAGAACAATCTATCTTGCTTACTGGAATAATAAGTCTAGCCTCTCACAACAATGAATCTTGACTACTGGAACAACTTTTATATATGTTGGAATAATGTATTTGGTTTGCTGGAACAATAGGCTAATTCCAATTGGAGCAATAGACTAAACCCAATTGAAACAATATGTCTTGTCTGATGGAACAACTTATATATTTATTCGAACGTTGTATTTGATCTGTTGGAACAATAGGCTAACCCAATTGAACAATATGTCTAGTATGATGAACCACAACTTGTATACCTACTAGAGCAATCTATCCTGCTTGCTGGAACAATGAGTCTATCCTTCCAGAATAATCTATCTTGCTTGATGGAACAATTGTACCAATAAAAATAAAAAATTCAAACAAATAAAAAAAATATTTAAAATGAGTTCATTAAGAATTTAGATGAATTATGAAATTTTTTCTACGCAATTTGACCTCCGAATTAAAAAGATATGAAAATAACAAACTTAATCAAACGTATAATCCAGCAAAAGCAAGCAAGCTAGTTTAGCTTCTAGCGTGCAGCGCCTTGAGCTGGCCGTGCAAAGCTAGCTAGCTGCTGGCGGGCACGCGCACGCTAAGCTAATTAGAGGCTGGGCCGCGCGACGCGAGCGTCCGACTTCGGTTGGACGCCCAATAGTAAACAATTTCGTAAAAAAAACTCTTAGAAAACTGAATAACTTAAAAATTTTAAGAATCTCTATAAAATTTTTTTAAAATGATTGAAAATATTACACGGAATATGATATGTAAAAAAACAAAATTTTAAATCGAACTATGACTAAACTAAAAATAAGGAACCAAGACTCCAAGAGGGCCTCAGTTGAGGCACATATAACTGATAGTATATAAATCAGAATCAGAATGCTTCCGGAACAAAGGACAAAGTCATAATGTTTACTAGCTTTAGTATTTATATGTTATAGTATGATTTGGTTTTTCGAAAAATAGAAGAACTGCCAACCATTTTCCAATAAGTATGAGTAAAATACAGAGAAAAAAGATTAAAAAAAACATGCAAGGTACAGAGGCAAAGCCATAGTACAAACATTGCCAATTCGACCTAGAATTGATAACACACCCAAAAACCACGCTACATCGGTAGTTGACAAAGAAACACTATCAACCAACCCTAGAACACCGCCCTAGTAACAACAACAAGGCGGCTAAACGAGACACTCTAACTGGAGGTCAACCGAACAGCCTGGAAAGTGACGCCGTCGGCAAGGGAACGACATTGGACGAGTCGTCGTCGCCAATCGAATCAATAGGGTTTTCACCTAGGGGGGCTTTCAGAGGGGAAATGGAAAACACGATGCCTCCAAAGAGGAAAGAGACACCAAGAGACATCCCCATCGTTGGCCTAGGTGGGGAAGTCGGGCAGGGCTTTCGCCTGGTGCATACCAACCTCCAAAGTCGTACCAAAGGAGACCCAAGATAGAGCTCCAAAGTTCACAGCCGCCAACGAAATGGACCTCAGTGTGGAACCTATGAGAAGCTTACTAGAATTACCCTCCACCATGCTTGATCCAGCCACCACGAGAGCAACAACGAGAGGAGGGTGACTACACCATGGTAGGACTCCACAGGGAAGAACGTACACCGCCACCACTAAGGGAGGGACGACAACGACGCTTCGAGTGGTGCCCCTACCAATATGATTTGGAAATATCATTCGATAATTTTTTGAACATACCGTTATGATGAGCTCAGAGCATCTTCACAAATTTAACACCACCAAGCCTATAAACTTGGAAAATGTGTCGTTTGGATTTTCCAAAATTTTAAAATTGCAAATTTAGAACTCTAATATTGCATATATGTGTAAAAAGGGGAAAACTATCAATTCTTTTGTTTAGCAGAAACGCTAGTGACCGGGAGTCCGGCGCCTCCGGACAAGCGCGTAACGCGTGAGGCAGTGGGAGGGCATGCAACACATGCAAGTGGGTCCCACTAGTTTTTTTTATGGCCATAAATTTTGACTGGATGTTCTAATCCACAAACCGTTTGCACCAACGTGTTCCTCGTATTTTTACGAACAAAATAAGATGTATGTTGCCATATAAATCCTCAAACTTACCTGGTAAAACTTGGGTTTCGCCTACTGAAACTTGGGTTTCATACTCGTTAAACTTTGCCGAATTGTCAAGTTTCATCAGATTTCATCCAAGTTTTTTCAAGTTTAATAAGGTTTCATCCAAGTTTCTTCAAGTTACATCAGGTTAATCCAAGTTTCATGAAGTTTTCACCGGTTTAATCCAAGTTTCATCAGGTTACATCGAAGTTTCATCCAAGTTTCATCAGATTTCATCAGCACACAACCAAGTTTCATCAACACACGACCAAATTTCGCTAGTATACGTGTAAGTTTCATAAGTACATTCTCCTAGGTTCACATCAAAAAAATTGAAAAAGTAAAAAAATCAAAAAAATTTAAAAGTATATAAAATGGGTTGCTCTCGATTTTAGAAGAATTATGAAATTTATTGCATATATTTTGAACAATGTTTAAATTTTATAAAAAAAATCAGAAGTTTAATTGAAAAATCGATCAAGTGCACGGCTAACTAGTTTGATGCACACGGAGCGCGGAGGCGCGTCAGATGCGCGCGGTGCCAGACGATCGGACGGACGGTGCTGGTCCGGCGCGCGCGCGTGATGTCCGCTCTCGCTTTTGTTTAGAGTAGTTTTAATAAAAAATAATTGTTGCATAGATGTAGCTACAATTGAGCTTCAACTTTATCAATTTGGTTCAACTGAGCTTTCAAGAGTTTTGAGGGCAAAGAATTGGTTTTAGAAGGAAAAAAAACTCATCGAAGCATGTTGATATAACTCTGTTGTCTCTAATTAAACCATATATGAATTGGGTACGTCCGGAGCAGTGGTAGATGAGCAGGACGTTGAACTGGGCATGGTATCCAACCATACACAGCCATGCTATATGATAGAGTATATATGAACTCACGAATCACTGTTCATCTTTTCATCAACCATATGATGTGATACTTCAGTTGGATCGGCTGGAATTGAGCTGTAAACAGACTGGTCAACTGGGAAGCAGTGCGTCTGCTAAAAAATGAGATGCCAGATATATTCTTTTGTTCAGGGCCAGCTTTACTATTTGGAGGCCCTGATGCGAAATAGCAAAGTTACATGTGCGTTTTAAAATACGGCATTATAAGAGAGAAAATTTAAAATTATACGCTTTTTCTTTAACTTACAAAAGATTCTTTAAAATTTAGAGGAACAAAATATTCAACAAAATACGTGGGGACCCAACCCTGGTAAATCCAATAGCTCGTGCGGACCCAACAACGAAAGGGGAAAAAAACCTACAACAAAAATCAACGGTGCAAAAAATTTATTTAAGATACATGAAAAAACAGTCGTCTGGTGACCAGCGAAAACGAATAAAATAAAATAAGCTCTCAGGGATAAACTAAGGTACGCGCGTTTGATGACGAGCAGAGGCTTCCCGGGCAAGGTCAAGCGTTGACTCCAGCATGGACTTCACACCCCGTACGTGGCGCTTGCGGCCGACCACATACGGTGGATAGCAAGCAGGTGGCCACAGGGCTGAATTTTCACAAGATATATGGGAAGGATTCGCCGAGTTGACTGTTAAAATGGCGTGTCATTGCAGTCCTTTTTTTTTTCTTTTGCAGTCCTGTAGACACAATGTTTTGGTACTAGTTTACTCCGAGAGAAGGGCTCCGAGAGAAGGGCTTCGTGCAGGTTTCAGATTGTAATTAATAAATTAGTTAATTAATGATAAAAATGTGCCATGGTTTTTCATTTCTTTTTTGATGTTGAAATTGCATCCGGACTCAATATCATAAAATGTACATGACCCAAAGGTCTTGCAAGCACAAAGTCTATTATTAGTTCTTTGACTATATATAATGATCACCAAAGAAACTTAATAGTCACTGCTTCAAAGATTGACATGTCATAATGATATTGATTAGCTCGTGATTGAGGCCCTCTTTAATTATCTGTATTCGTTTACTCTCTCCTTTCCACTATGTAAGGCATAATCTGTTTTCACCTTTTTTTCCAATTTATAAGGCGCAGCTGCATTGACCGTTCAGAAGTTTCAGAAATACCCCCGTATGGACGCTCGCTATGAAGGAAACTAATTAATTCTAGGATCGCACGTATGGACGCTCGTTAATTAATTAGGGGCAAATCATCTCATTAATTAGGGGCAAATCAGAAATCACAAGTGCAACACACGGTCTCCTTGGTATTCACGAAAAACAAATTATGCCTTACATACTGGAAAGGAGGGAGTAGTTTTGATTGGAGTCGGAGAGGTTGATAAAAAAACTGTGAAAAAACTAAATAATTAATTAACATATATATATAGGGTAGCACTAAAATACTCTTAGGAGTATTTCAACTAAGATACTCCTATATTTAGATGATGACAAGTGTCCCTTCCCATCATCCATGCAGCTAACTTTGATAGCCTTATTTAGTTTCGTTTTTTCGCCGTAATTTTTTTAGAAATCTCAGATTGACGAACCGTTTCACTATTAAATTTCAGACATTTTTTCGAACAAATCTAGACTAGTCTCGCTCATAAAAAGTATGCTTTACTATAATTTTAACAGTACTTTACTATTTCTTGTGAAACACTTTACTATAACGTGTTACGTAAACAGTACTGTACACGCGAAACACGTAACTGTACACGCGAAACACTGTACACAGAGAAGTAGTAAAGTATATACAGAATATAGTAAAGCTTGTTCATGATTATAGTAAAGTAAAACACTAAAAAGTGAGATCGATCTAGTTTTGTTCGAAAAAATGTAACGAATACAAAAGTGGAAACGGTTTATCAATCGGATCTTTCAATTTAAAACTATAGCAAAATACTAAATTAAATTGCTCGCGTTATCCCTACCACATGGGCTACGGATACCAGATTTGATCTGCATTTACTATTTTTTATGTGTAGTTTTGCTACAATCGGTACGCACATTTACTATAATATATCTGCCGAAGTCTATGTGCGTGGGAAAGGTGGGGGAGGACACGTGGCGGGCTATAAACGAATACAAAAGTGGAAACGGTTTATCAATTGGATCTTTCAATTTAAAACTATAGCGAAAAAACTAAATTAAATTGCTCGCGTCATCCCCCACCACATGGGCTGCGGATACCAGATTTGGTTTGCCTTTACTATTTTTTATGTGTAGTTTTGCTACAATCGGTACGCACATTTACTATAATATGTCTGCCGAAGTCTATGTGCGTGGAAAAGGTGGGGAAGGTGGGGAAGGACACGTGGCGGGCTATAAACATGGGAGTATTTTAGTTAAAATACTCCTAGGAGTATTCTAGTGTTTATCTATATATATAAAGGTTTTTAAGAAACTCTACAAGGTTTTAAAAATAATTCAAAATATTATGTGGAATGATCCGTAAAAAAAAATTAAAAATCAAACTATACTAAACTAAAACAAGGAGCCGAGAGGAGCTAAGTTGAGACACGTATAACTGATAGGAGTATATATATCAAAATCAAAATGCTTTTGGAACGAAGATCAGAGTCAGAATGTATACTAGCTTTATTATTTTATGTTACAATTATGATTTGTTTTTCATAAAGTAAGACAATTGTAGACCGTTTTCCATTAAGTATGAGTAAAATCTAGAAGAAAAAAAAAACCATGCAAAGTGTAGAGGCATAGCCATAGCATAAACGCTGCCAACTCAACCTAGAACTAATAACACACCCAAGAACCATGCTACACCGGCAATTGACAAAGAAACACTCTCAACCAACCCGAGACCACCGTCCTAGTAACAACAACAAGGCGGCTAAACGAGACACTCTAACTAAAGGCCAACTGAATAGACTAAAAAGTGACATTGTCATCAAGGGAACGACATTGGACGAGTTGATGTAGCTAGCCGAATAGATATGGTTTTCACTTAGGGGACTGTCGGTGTATTCTACACCGGGGTGTGCTCCCACTCCGCTGCCGTGTGGGACTGGAGTCCAATCAGGGAGTGTCTCATACCTAATAACATCGGGCCTAAATAAGGTAAAGATTGAAAGCTATTTGTCCGGGACGCGTGGCGTCTGGAGCGCACGCGGACGACCAGGCCCCAGGTGCCCGGCGACCAGGACGCGTGGCGTCCGGAGCGCACGCGGGCGACCAGGCCCCAGGCGCCCGGCGAGTAGGCGGATGGGCGTGTGCGCAGTAGTAGCAGGGGGTGCGCGTGCCCCACTGTCAGGGATACAGGACGAAGGTGCAAGGAAACTTCCTTACTAAGGATTTCTCCGGGATACACCGAATTCAAGTCATTTAATGCGACAGAGCCGTGACGGAGTAGGCGGGGGTCCGACGGCATGATTACCCCCGCCCAGCTGGTGATGTCAGCTACACAGTAGCCCGCAGAGCAAGTGAGCCGCTCTGTCCTGTCCAACCCGTCCCGTTGTCAGTGCAGAGACAAGAAAGGTGGCGGCGAGGAACAAGAATGATCGGGGGAATGATGGCTACAATGGTTGAATCATTTAATAAACACGGTATAGCATGTTGTAACCCACCCAGCCCAAGTATATAAGGGCTAAGGATGCGTATGTAAGGGGGTTGAACAATCGATCCTGAGATCGAACCCTATAGAGATCAGCCAGTTCACACGTTGCAAGAGACTTGAGCAGGATTAGGGCTCTACCCGACCAGGGGGCCTGAATCTGGGTAAAACTTAGTGTTTGTTCATGTGTTCTTGCGCCGAAGAGAGAGGAAAGGAGCGGGCTAGCTACACACACCCTCACTGCCGAACAACCGGATTAGGTCCCGAAAAAACCTGTCAGCTGAAATACGCCGTCAAGGACTTTCAGAGGGAAGATGGAAAACACGACGATGTCTCTAAAGAGGGAGGAGGCACTAAGATACATCCCCATCGTTGCCCCAGGTGGGGAAGTCGGGCAGGGCTTTCGCCAAGTGCACACCAACCTCCAAAGTCACACCAAAGGAGACCCAAGATAGAGCATCAAAGTTCACAACCGCCAAGGGAATGGGTCTCAATGTGGAACCTATGAGAAGCTCACTAGAACCATCCTCCACCACGCTTGATCCAGCCACCACGAGAGCAGCAGTGAGAGAAGGGTAACTACGCCATAGTAGGACGCCACGGTGAAGAACATACACCGTCGTCACTAAGGGAGAGACGATAATTCTAATAAAACTATCTATAGTTTTGTTTAGAACAGTTTAATTAAAAAAAATTGTTGCATAGATATAGCTCCAACTGAGCTTCAACTTCATCTATGTGATTCAACTGAGCTTTCAAGAGTTTCGAGGCAAAAGAATCGGTATAAAAAAAACTCATCGAAGCATGTACAACGGTATGACTTGATTGTCTCTAATTAAACCATTTATAAATATGTTAAGACAACGTTTTAGAGCATCTCCAATGGAGACAGGTCAGCTAGCTATAAGGCCTCCACCTAGGATTTTTGGATGAGCTGGAGGAGAGAGGGATGGCTGAGGACAAGCGCTAGCGATATCTGTATCGCCCGGCGATAGCGAGGCGAGCTGGCCCACTCGCACCAACATCAGCGCATCTCCTCCCCTCTTGCCATCGTGCGGCTCGTGCCTGTGCCGCCGCGTCGGAGACGCCGCCGTCCTGCCCGCGCTGCCCAAGAAAGAGAGGCCTTCGGATTTGCGTGCCCCGCCGCGCCTGTGCCACTGCCAATGGAGTCGAGAGAGGAGGGCGCCGGCGTGGAATCCGGAGAGGAGGGCCGCAACCTCGCCGCCAACGCCGCCGCCGCCGCCCAGCTCGCCGTGCCGCGCCGGAGGAGCCCCCGCTGCACAGCTCCGCCGCGACGCCCAGTTCGCCGTGCCGCGCGCCGCCGGAGAAGCTGCCGTCGCCGTCACCGTTGCCGCCTACCGTTCCGTAGCCATGGAGAGAGAGGCGGTGTGGGGAGAGGTGCGGCGGGGAGGAGGCGTGGGAAGGGGAGCCACGGCGGGGAGGAGGCGTGGGAAGAGAAAGGGAGGAAAAAATGGAGGAGGATGATGGGAGTGAAAGTATGAAATAAATGCTGTGGGTCCCATACAAATACTATAACCAAACCATTGGAAGGGGGCATTGGTCTCTTAGATGACATGGCTTGCCACATAGGTGCCACATAGGTGTTATAGCCATCAACCATTGGAGATGCTCTTAGTGATGTGAAAGAGAGAGAATCAGCCGTGTTTGGCCACGGGCCATGGCTCTGCCATACCGGAAGCGAGCCCGCAGGTCGCAGCGCGTACGGCCGTTGCAGAGGTAGATGAGCAGGACGTTGAACTGGGCATGGCATCCAACCATACACAGCCATGCTATATATGAACTCACGAATCACTATTCATCTTTTCACCAACCGTACGCATTTTTTTTCTTGAGGCACGTGACGTGATACTTCAAAGAGACGGATCGGCTGGAATTGAGCTGTAAACAGACTGGTCAACTGGGAAGCAGTGCGTCTGCTAAAAAATGAGATGTCAGATATATTCTTTTGTTCAGGGCTGCCTCTACGATTTAGAGGCGCATGTGCGAAATAGCAAAGTTGCAGGTGCGTCTCAAAATACATCATTATAAAAGAGAAAATTTAAAATTACGCGCTTCTTCTTTAACTTGTAAAAAATCTTTAAAATTTAGAGAAACAAAATATTCAACAAAATACGTGGGGAACCAACCCTGGTAAATCCAATAGCTCGTGCGAACCCAACAACGAAAGGGGAAAGGAACTTACAACAAAAATCAACGGTGGGAAAAATCGATGTAAGATACAGAAAAAAAAAACAGTCGTCTGATGACTAGCGAAAACGAATAAAATAAAAAATAAGCTCTCAGGGAAATAAACTATAGGTACGCGAGTTTGATGACGAGCAGAGGCTGCTAGCTCTTGACTCCCGGGCAAGGTCAAGCGTTGACTCCAGCATGGACTTCACACTCGGTACGTGGCGCCTGCGGCCGACCACATACGGTGGATAGCAAGCAGGTGGCCAGGGCTGAATTTTCACAAAATATATTGGGAAGAATTCGCCGAGTTGACTGTTAAAATGGCGTGTCATTGCAGTCCTGTTTTTTTCTTTTGCAGTCCTGTAGACATAATATTTTGGTACTAGTTTACTCCGAGAGAAGGGCTTCGTGCAGGTTTCAGATGGTAATTAATAAATTAGTTAATTATTGATAAAAGTGAGCCGTGATTTTCATTTCTTTTTTTCGCTCCCTGTGTCTCACTTAATTGTTGTTCTAAATATTCAATTCAAACGACGTATAATATACTGTATATGTTTCAGTGTCAAATGCTTTGGAGAATATATACCGTTGGGCCTGATTAATACAACCAATCTTGGAGTGAATATATTAATTGGTCGGATTATAATTATTTCCATTTTTATGATTTTCCCCTCAACGCAACAACAATTTTTTGAGAATGAAATTGCATCCGGACTCAATATTATAAAACGTACATGACCCAAAGGTCTTGCAATCTGATACCATATAATTGCAAAACAAGGTTCAAAAGGAAATGAACATATTCGAGCAACACAAAGTCTATTATTAGTTCTCTAACTATATATAATGATCACCAAAGAAGCTCAATAAACACTGCTTAAAAGATTGACATGTCATAATGATATTTGTGCGCTCCTCATCCTTTTAAATTAAGTGATACCCAACAGTCGCACCCAATACGCTCCTCTCAAAATACCCTAAGTGAAAGATACATCTTTACATTTGTTTAAAGTAAAATAATTTCAATAAAATGATAAAATCAAATAGACCAAAAAGGAATCATGCCAATCAAAATATGTTTTTTCACATAACCACCTATTGCTAAAAGTCAATTCCCCCTCATATGTTTTATATACTCCGAGTTGTAGCTAAACCTAGAGCTATATGAACATTGTGCCACGTAGATCTAGCGAACTGTTCAAAGTGTTGATTGGTCTCATTGTTACTACAAAAGCAATATTTCAAACTACCCCTCCCAGACCTTTTTACTAATTAAACACTACTTTCTAAATTCTAAAGAATATTTTTAAAATCTTGGGAGGGAGTTTTAATTTCCATAATAACTTATCATTAAAAGGGGTTGTTGATCAATCAATTTCAGATACATGGATAACTAAAATGTGCCTATGTTTGTGAAGCTTCTAACGTTACTCATAGTATTAAGAAAGCTATGTCAGAATAAGATTTCATCGTACCAGAACCTTTAAAAGTATATACGTGTATACCCAAAAGAGAATATATTAAAACATCCCAACTTTTTTTCCTATGCCCATGGGAAGAACATACCTCATTGTCCCTTAAAAGGAAGTGTTAGGCCCTCTTTGATTCCCATGAGGTAGTTTTGCACATTCTTTTCTCTTTATGAAACTAGCTTAACGGTTCGTATGAAGTGGCGTGCAAACTTGCTAGTGGTCCGACAGGACATTCGACGCTGGTTCATGTCACCTTGCTTTGACCGGAGTCTAGCATCTAAAGTGATCGGACATAGGAAGGCAGCAGGCATCAGTTATACCACACCAATTACAATGGCCCTCTTTGGTTTGTGGTTGTGGTTTTGGCTTTGGTTATGATTGTAAAAGTTGAGGACTTTTAAAAGGAGGGTTGAAAAGCTAAAAAATTTATTTCAAATTATTTTTAAAATATTTGAGAAAAAACCTACAAATACTTAAAAAATTATTATGAAATATTACAATAAAATGGCCTATAGAAAAATAACAAATTTTATAAACTCAACCAGAACCGCGAACCAAAAGTACCAATATCATTTCCCTATGTGCAGAAGCATCACCAACATACCTACATACGGTGCTTTTTGGCACGTGTGCACACAAGTTAGCAGTAGAAAAGCATTACCGAGTACATGTCACCGGCGTTTTACATTTCATTTCACCCTCGAAACTCGAGTGTTTCCCGGTTGCATTTTTTTTGGAAGACATCTCGAAAACCAGAAAATACTTTGACAGAATTTGTACCTGGCCTCATAATCTCTTGGTTTTGATTTGGCGTCTACTCTTTTTTAAAAAAACTTTAACAGTGCTTTTAGAAAACGTGCGTCCTGATTTTTAATTTAGGCATGTTTTACCGAGTGGTTTCTTATGTCATACTCGGTTGGTATGAGCGGATTTCGTAGAATTCAAATAAAATTTCACGAAATGTTAAACTTGTATGACCAACATGCAAAGACATGGTTTGGGTTTCTTTGCTCGCCTTGCCTTATCTCACTTTGATGGTCTTGCCGGACAAGCTAGCACATAAAACTACAAAAAAAGCGTATACTTTTGTACCTCTCCTTGCCTTCACTCTCAATTTTATGGTTTAGAAAGTTAAATTAAAATCTTAACGTATGCTTGCTACCATAAGATAAACTTCTGTCCCTTTTTCATGAAATTTAAACTTGATCAAACATTGGCAATTTTCGACACATTTTGAATAGTGGATTTTGGGTTATTGGAATTTTACGATTTTCAAGAAATTTTGCCAGAAAAATTTGAATATTTGGAAAGGGTACTTTTGTAGCAAACTTTGCTAAGATCTAAACTTTTGAAAAAACAAATTTCAGATTCCTTTTTTAAACATCAACAAATTTGAATTAAGGTTTTGAAGAAAAGCAAATAAATAGAATCTACAAATTTATTTGGCAAATTTGAAACAAAAGTTTAACTGAAAATTTTAATTCCACAACACACGCACACGCAAGCACACGCGATCCCTCCCAGGCATGAAAAGGAAAAAGCGAGGCAATTTGCTGCAAACGGAGACAAATTCCAGAAGCTGAGAAAGCAATTTCAAAGTTTAGGGGATTTCGTGCAACTTGTTACAAGTTTCGGGAGCTACAGTACAATTTTCTCTTTTTAGTTTCTAGCATAAACCCAGCCTCCTTGAGCGAGATCAGCCAAATAAGATATGCATGCTCGTACTTGCCTTCTGAATATTCCATGAACTTATCTTCAGACTTCAGATCAAACGATAAAGAATTAGGCCGAGGCACCCAATGCAAACATCTCCAGGGGGCTCACCAGCTGCTAATCGATGATTAATTTGGGTAGCCGAACTACAGGTGGCCTTGGCAGCTGCGCTTGATTTGTTTGCCTGACAAGGACAATGGAAAATTGCAAAGAGGAAGAAGACGGTGGCCAGCGACCATGTGGTGTGAAACAGCAGGCATTAATGGCGGTGTTAGGGACCGAACGAACCTGCTACGCTGCTTCGGATATGTAAAAGATATCCGGCAAACGTCGTCAATCCACCCGTCTTCACCTCCCTAGCCACCCATTAAGCTCGGGGCACAATGAACCCACCCCTGATTCTGAACCCTAACCAAGGGGACGGGTCGACGAGGTCGCGGAGAGCATATGATGCACTACGTGGGAGGACTTCAAATAAAACCTCTTTCCTTTTAATACGATTTGGAAAGCTCCAACATTTATCATTAATTTTTAGGTATTTATCAAGGATAAGTATCGGCGAGTATAAAATATTGTCAAGTAGTGATAGTATTAGTAAGGTGTCGTTAACTATAATATATCGAGCATTAGAGTATTTGGTATCGACTTGTCATCACGTATCAGGTACCATCAAGTATTGCCACGTACACAAAGAGGATTAGGCACCACTTGACATGAAGAGGAGAAGGGGGAGAAGGCTGAGTTGGCTAGAAAGTGTGTCGATGTCATGCACCATGCAGAGGTACAAGGGGAAGTGTCACGCACCATGTGTGACACAATGACAAGTTAAATCTTCTAGGCCTAAAAATTTTGGGCATAACCCAACCTTCTTTTGAACCAACCCAAGATTTATGGCCCATCATTGTTTCAAACCCTTCCCACCTCTACTAGACCAAATTCACGTGACTACTACAATCCTGTTTGACAGAGCTGAAAAGTTGAGCAATATTAAAATTTGGAAAGTTGAGGCCCTTGAAAAGTGGTTGGGAAAGGGTTTTTTTTTCCAAATCTTTCAGAAGAAACACTAAAGTTCCAAAAAAATAAGAGAAAATTTCTCATATGCCACTTTAGTTCTCAATCTCAAAAATGTCAACGCTTAATGATCTCACTCATCCGTGGCATCACATTTACTGGTTGTTTCCTTCTTTGCCATCAATGAAAACTTGTCTTCTTTACGCATGCACAAACGGGATCGAGCAAGCGGGAGCGATAAGCTAGAAATCTAGATGGGTCTAGATGGGGCCAGGTGATCAGGCTTCGAGAAATGAGGAGGGAGGCGTCGGTGCAGCCGCAACATCATTGTCCATCATCATTGAAAGATCACATCTCCATCCGCATTCGCCACATTGGGGGTTGCCGACACATTGCCTATGAAGGCCACTACTGCTGTCGCGAGCTTGCAAGTCATCACATCAGGGTTTGCCGCTGTCACTCATCGCCATCCATCACAAGTTATTGCTCACTTGAGTAGTTCTCAATCTCAAAAATATCATCACTTAATGATCTCACTCATCCGTGCCATCACATTTACCGGTTGTTTCCTTGTTTGCCATCAATGAAAACTTCTCTTCTTTTGTTCAAGTCATATAAACATTCCAAAAAATCCTAGAAAAAACCATAGTGCTACCTAGAAAAAACCATAGTGCTACCAAGTATGTAGTATACTTATAATATGTTTTTTTTGCATATTTCCATGATTAAATTTTGTGTTAAAAATATTTATTGACCGTTTATATATTGTTCTAGTAACATATTTGCTTGCAAAAATACCCAAAAAATATAGATTGAAAGTGTTACTTATTTGGCAACACTATATATGTTTTTTCCAGATTTTTTGGGAATGCTTAATTATATATCTTAAATAAAAAAGATAAGTTTTCATCAATGTTAAAGAAGGAATAAGGCAATATGTATGCAATGTCACCAATCGATCCTTCGATGATGACAGTTTTGGGGGGTGTTTGGAGATTTTTATACAGTGGCATATAAAAATATCACCTTAAAAAAATAACTATAAATACCAAGGACAAGCATACATGTTCCTCCTATGTCCTACCTCGTCGAGCAGAAGCAGTGGTGTTGACACATGCACAAACGGGATCGAGCAAGCAAGAGCAATAGACTAGAAATCTAGATGGGTCTAGATGGGGCCAGGTGACCAAGCTTCGAGAAATGAGGAGAGAGGCGTCGGTGCAACCGCAACATCATTGTCCATCATCATTGAAAGCCACCACCACCGTGAGTCATCACATCTCCATCAGCATTTGCCGCATTGGGGTTGCCTACACATTGCCCATCAAGGCCACTACCGCCGTCGCGAGCCTGCAAGTCGTCACATCAGGGTTTGCCGCTGTGTCACTCATCGCCATCCATCACAAGTTATTGCATCATCATCCAACACATAGGGGTTGTGATCACAAGATTGCAATCTGTCGCAAGGGAGGGTGGCCATGGGGGGCTGGATGGTGAGCTTGTGTCGTTGTATTGATGAGGAGAGGGGGAGTCGCGGGGAGGGCTGGAGAGGAGGGGCTGCTAGGGTTGTCACTTGACGGGAGGGGAAGGGAGAGGATAGAGATGTAGATCGTTGAGACTAGTATTGGGCCGAGTGGGTCAAGAGTGGGAAAGACACCGGGTGGAATAACTGGATAAGCAGTCGGGTCAGGTCGGGGAATAGGACGACTAAAATCTGATCTGGGTTTAACTCTTAGATCTCTAGTGGCGGCATATGTATTAGTTTTGTCCGCCTCAACTAATGTGTCAAGACTACCGCAAGGAGGCACCATATCTTTCTCTTTTAGTGATAAATTAAAGCAATGATAATCGTAGCAGAAAAATTAAATATGTTCCACACATCCCGATCATGAACGTAACGTTACAAGATCCTGAATAAATAATCACTACCACATAATCTCAAGTTAAATTGGCAGATAATAATGAATGGCGTTACTAGGCTTTAATTTCTGTCTCAATATTTGCTTGCGATGACTGCTGGATAGGCGAATAAGCGATAGCTCTAACTTGTATCATTGTATGGTACTCCCTCCGTCTCAAATTTTTAAACATTCTATTTGACCATTCGTCTTATTAAAAAAAATATGTAAATATTATTTATTTTGTTGTGATTTGTTTTATCATTAAACATATTTTAAGCATGACTTATATTTTTGCATGTTTGCATTGATTTTTTGAATAAGACGAATGGTCAAAAGGCGTCTTTAGAAGTCAATAGTGAACTACAATTTGAAACGGAGAAAGTAATTGGTGACTTTTTTTTTTATGAGAAGGCGTAATTGGTGACCTATAGATAGGCATACCCATGCATGATCTCCTTCGTGGTTATCTATAGCTAGATAGTTAGAAGCTTATAATTGTTCCTAAATATAGAGCTACAAATCAGGCAACACATGCAGCAAACCAAACCAATCAAAAAAAAAAACCAATACGATCGAGACCGACTAGCCGACTGACGTCCAGCATGAGAGACAGGAGCCCTCTGCAGCATGCGCGTTGTGCAGCAAGAATGGTCTTGTTCGTCGTGCTACTCGGGTGCCTCGCTGATCAGGCCCTGCTCACTGTAACTGTAAGTATCCAATCCACTATGAAGAGCACTGAGATCGACCTTTAATTGTGAGATGTGTGTTCGTCTCTGTGAGATTTTCTCTAGCTACATGCAGCTAGCTAATTAGCTCCCTGCGAGATCGATCAGGTAGGTGGCCGTGAGCTCGCGATCGCGAGCATCGAGCTGACAGAAGGGAGTGAAGCTGAAGGTGCTGACGCCTGACGGGAGCAAAGTGTACCTGGTATTCTGCCTGCCTGCGACCTGCACGAACGGCTTGAGCTGCTACTGCTGCCAGACGCCTGGGATGCCGTGCTGGGCTACGCGGCAGGAGTGCCAGAGGTGGTGCCCGCCTTGCGCGCCCAAATGCCCTCGGCCGGCGCCGGCGACCAGCACGAGCCGTGCTCTCCCGCGCGCGCTGCCGCCGCCCGTCGCCGGCGGCAACACGCCGCGCTGGACCGTGGGCTAGTGATCATGATCAAACACCAGCTAGCCCAAACATGTATATCCAGCTATATATGCGGATGAGAATGTGATTGATTGAGAATAAGTGGCATAATATGCCGTGGTGCATGCCTTGGGTCAACTTATATATGTGCTTGCATGTCATACGGTGCCTGTTCTGCAAACCATACAAAGAACGGTGATGTCTTCCCACAAATGCAAGTTTTTCTAGGCATGATTTTTTTAATAGGTTATTCTCTCCAATCCCTAAGGCCTAAACGGACGCCTTTATCTTTTTAGATTATCCACAGGTTGAAGCAGAAAGGGACGCCTTGACGGACGTAACAACATCAAACGAGAGGCATTGAGAGGAATTCATCTTAATGATGTTAAGAGTGTAGTTTTCAATGACATATAGGTCTAGTTTTCACATGGTATTTACACATCAGTACGTGACGAATTTCTAAACTTACAATTATACCGTGGCATTGTTTAAATCACCCATCTATAAGTGGCATGCACCTAATAGTTATCGCTGCATGCGTGGTTTCTTTGAATTGAACAATATTTAATTCATACCATGAATTTTATCATATCATAATTTACTAGACGATGGTGAGTTGTACGAGCACGAGGGCAGCAATGAAAGTGGTTATCTTTGTCTTGTCGTATTCAACTTAACTTAAATTAAATAAAAAGTTATTATTTTTGTACCGACCAAATGATCAAGTATTTTATACATATTTTTGTGGGGTTTTAAGCAGTTCTTGTTAGAGTTACTGAACTATTTTTTATAATTTTTCCGACTCTCCGAGTCCTCTCCGAGGAGTCGCAACTTTTTGGATGAAAATTTTCAACAACTTCCGACCGAAAAGAACCTTTATGCTCCGGTTGAGAAGAGTGCCCAAGATTTTTACTCGCCCAGACAAGCCCTAAACAATATTTTGTTAAAGAATCCTCTCACACAACTTATGCCATATTCATCAACGGTACATTTTCATGTGCTTCTGCTAAAAAGAATACACGAGTAGATTGCATATATGCATTGCGGTACGTCCAAGTTCCAGTGCATCATCATATCGTACAGCAGATAAGTGCCAAGGTTTTTCACAAGGAGAATTTTGCAATTTGGTGGCTCACACTTGACTGATGCTATTAACAGGCTCGGCCCGCCGTCGTGTTCTCTTCCGACCCATATGAGGCCCATCTTCTCCTCCAGTTTACAGTTTATGCTTCCGCCACATGTTTTACGTCAGGATAATCGGTTTCTGGAAAATACAAATAAACCAAAAAAAAAAACGCGATCGTTTAATTCCCTTTTAGATGAAAGCAGTCTTTAACGGTATCGATCGCACTTTTTCAAGGCACGTATCAAGGAGAGCCTTTAGTGTCACGTGACTTGTTATATTTGTCAATCAACTTTAAGGCTTTAAGCTGAGACAATATATTATTATTGTTTATGGCTATATCCATTTCATGATATAGAGAATGGAATGTTCTTTAATTACGTAACAAAAACGACTTGGGTTGGAAAATACTCTGGGAGCTTTGACCACGACTGTTCCTAGTATTTTGGGAACACAGGGTGGGATAAATACATCACATTTTCAGTTATCATCTAATCTTTGGCTGGGTTATTCTTTCAAGCAAAGTATAGTTAAGTTCCCGGAATTTGTAGAAAGTCAAAACTTGCTTTTAAAATAACTTATCAACCACTCATAAATGTGTTTCTATCCATATACATATTTCCTTTTTCACTTTTGGACAAATATTTTCTAGACGTAGTCATGAAATGCATGCACACGAAAAGTGACTGAATTTGATAATGATGGGAAGCAAGTATTATAGAAGAAAACAACCTAAACCAAGAAAGAGAGGAAGAGGAAGAGACTCCCATCTCTACTAATCACAATGTAGTATATTTAGGCTTTGTTCTTTTCAACGTATCGTTGCGTTGGCTTATTACTGTAGCAAATTTAAGAGCCCTTAAAATAAGGTCTAAAAAAATAGTTTTAGGATCTTTGGATTAACTACTAAAAGTCACGAAAAAATCGTTACAAATTATCACAACATATAGGCTATATAAAAATAACAAAATTTGCTACAACAATACGCAACGATACGATACGCTGAAAAGAACAAGACCTTTAATACTGTAACAGATATAGAGGAGCTGCTAAAGGGAAGAAATCTTTTATAGGGTAGTGTAATTTGTGAAGAAATTTTAGAGGGATGAATAGAGGGGACGCTAATAGTGTTTTAGAGGAAAAATATAGAGGGGGAGTTGGAGTTGCTCTTAGGGTGTGTTCGAAGCGGGCCGAACCTAGCTGAGCTAGCTAGCCTCATCGCAGTCAGGCTCTGGTGGTTGCCCGCAGAAGTCCAGAACGGCCCTAGTTTGACCACACTAAGGGCCTCTTTGATAGCTTGTTTTAGTTTAGTTTTTGTTGGGATTGCAACTTTTGTTATTTTTATATACACCATTCACTTTTTTTTGAAAATAATTTGTTTTATAACTTTGTAGGGTTTTTCTCAAAGATAAGGCCCTCTTTGATAGCTTGTTTAGTTTTTGTTGGGAAAATTTGACCACCTTTGAAAGTGGTATGAAAAGCTAAATAAATTATAAAAAAATATTTTTAAGATCTTTGAGAAAAATCCTACAAAGTTATAAAAAAAATTATTTTCAAAAAAATAAAGTAAATGGTGTATATAAAAATAACAAAAGTTGCAATCCCAACAAAAACTAAACTAAAACAAGCTATCAAAGAGGCCCTTTTTTTATATATATAAGAAAACAACATTGAAAAGGACCTGACTTAAATTAAAACTTTCTTGGCGTGTAATTGTATCGCGTGGAAGTTAAATTGTGCTGCTTCAACATTTTTTTGTCTTGGTTGCAGACTTGCAGTATACTACGAACCAAGTTAATGATTTATCTTTTGTGTACTATAAAATGTGAAACTGGACTTCAAAATTCAAGTACTTGACTATCTGCTGTACACGCTTTTAGGTTCGTTTAAAACATGGCAAAGGCAACACGACATTTAGTGATCAAATTATCATAATAGACTTTTAAACTAAGGGAGAACAATCAAAATAAAGTCAACACCAGTTTCATACTAATGCTAGGTCCTAGCCTAAAACATGCCAGAGACGGATTTGATGATCAGAAATAGATGCTTCTATCGATTAAGAAGAAAACAATATTAAAGCAACAAAACAAACTGAAAAGATACATATATCTATAGCCAAATCAGTGACAAATATATTTGCAAATACACATCAATATAATTTTTGGAGTACTGAATGGAATGGCTGTTTTTATCAATGTTTTTGTAGTGCTCTGTGACAAAAATATGTACAGTATTTAGTTTGAAAGACATGAGACCGTATGTGTTGTCTTTCGTTTAAATACATGACACTAGGACCCCCTCAAGCAAATAATCGAAGCCACACAGCGTGTAGTGTAATAATGCAATATTGACATATCATACATTATCTTCTTCAGGCTTGTCTGACGGCCTGATAAGTGGAGCTACTCTTTCAGAAATAATAGTCTTACCATTGTCGTCTCGTTTTACAGGGTACAGCACGTAGTGTTGAATTATGAATAGAACATCAAAGAAAACGACTTCCTACAAAACCAAAGGCATGACATTCCAATAAGCATGCAAGAAAACTTTTATTGTGAGGACCTTTTGCTTGAAAGTTTTAAGTCATGCTCACCAATGAAAGAAGGGTTTTCCCAATATTTCCATAGAAATTGACCAATGTGTCTGCAACATAATTTGTTCAGTCAGAAAAAAGGCCCAACGAATGTAGCGTAATTCATGCACTTCAATCGAATGAAAAATGCAGCTTACGTTGATCTATGGATTGCACACCCATCTGACCAAAGTTCAGCACCGCTCCTGTAAGATCAAGAATAATATTGCCAATACTCCAACCTATTGTACTCTTACGCTTGAAGTTCATGATGGCCTAAGGTAAATAGCAAACATAAACATTAGAAAATTCATATCTGTTGATACAGGGGGCTCATGAGTTCTCTGAGCTGCTGATTATCGGATCTGTACAAATCATATTAAACTTCTGTTTTAATTTGCCCCATATTCTGTCCTACATAAGGGGGCACCACGAGTACTCAGCCACATTAAGAGACTACCGAGTGATGATATAACCTTTAACTAAAGTAACAATAAAGCAGCACTACCTGAGGGATGTACTTGATTGCTGTCATCCCAACCTGTATTGAACTGAAATTCACAAAGATCAGGTGAAAATTTCAGTCCCAGTTTTACCAAGAGGGGCAGAATATATTAATCATAAACATTTAGCTAGCATAACTAACCAGGACTGCCTCCTTTAAAAGTCAAAACTAAAAGGATTTACAAAGAGCAAAGATGAAGAGAACTTACTTAAACACATCAATAAGCCAAAGCCAGTTGCTTTTTGGCCAAGCTATGATTAGGCATATCAAAGCAGCTGTCCAGACAATACCACTGATCGATATGCACACTTTCGAGAGTTTCTGGTTTCCTCGCTGCATGTTTCAAGTTCAAAAATTCAGGGCACTGAAGTGTAAGACACCAAGTAATTGACCAATCCCCATAGGACAGAATAACTAACCTCATAGATGAATACTTGAAAAAGGGTAAAAGCTGTCAATGAAACCGCATGTAGAGAAAAAGCAACATCGTTTGCAGCAACAGGTATCATCTGCATAAAATTATAAATTAAGTTACTCGTTAATCTAACACTTAGGCACTACAATTTCAACACTTATATTTTTTACTTGTTGTTCATTGTTTTTGGACTTCGACACAACCTCCAACACATAATGTTGACCGATAATTAATTATATATTAGCTGAAATTTATTAATACACATAATGATAAAAAACAATTTTTTGAAATAAAACTACATAAATATTATTTCCATGTAATAAATATAAATACTTTTAATCAAAAAATGCGTAAACACATATTGTACATATTTTAAACGACGTCTACATGAGAATTGCGGAAGTACCGAAGTAATTCATAAGAGGACAAATAACACAAAAGATGCTCTAGTGTCAAGTAAATTATGACAAAGAACATAACTGTGTGGCTTCTTCTTCTTAAGTATAGGTGTTAAGTACAACTGAACCAACTAAATAATTCAAGCCATGTGTGCAAATGTGTTTCGACTTTCTTTGACATAAGAAATATGATGTTTATACAAACAAAGCTGGCACTTCCTTTATATATGTTAGAAGCTTACTCAGTTCAAGGGTTCGAGCAATGATCCAACAAAGGTTATGAGGTTAGTGTACTGGCTATAAGAATTTACATGTAAATATGTAATTACCTTCCGTGTTAAACCCATGGCTGGAAATGGCAACTACAATATATAAATAAGCACACATTTTCTAGACTGCATCAGTGTCTAATATGTCCAACAGGAATCAGTGCAGCATACGGCATTACCAAAAATATTTGGCGAGGGAGCCAAGAAATTTCAGAAAATAGCTACAAATACTTCAGAATGTATGATGTCAATATTTTGGTAGTTTTTGGAGGTGAGTAGTGATCATGCACTATTGGTACATCAGCTAGAATAGAATTGCACAATTATGCAAGTAGCCAGTCAAACAATCATGGTGAAGGCCCCCTTTGGTTTGCGGTTCTGGTATGGTTCTGGTTCGGTTTGCAAAATTTATCATATTTGTACAGATCATTCACTAACTCCCTCCGTTCCAAATTATAGGTCGTTTGACTTTTTTGACACGTCGTATAACTTCGTATAATGTATGCTATACGAAGTTATTACGTTTTTAAATGCCCTCAACTTTTCCAACTACAACCAAAACCAAACCACAAACATGAATCAAAGAGGCCCAAAATCATCAAGCACATGCGCATTGATAAAAAAAGCAGAGCATACTTGCCAATGCAAAAAGATCTTTATGCATACTGTTCATATCGATGATTTTAAATGCCAACGAAATGCAAAAGTGTGCCAAGTCCATATGTCATGCTTGTATGTTATTATGTCAAGATGGTAAAAGACATTGAAGTTTAATGCTGATGGTTTGCAGCCAGATAAGGATCTAGTACCATAGCAGAATTAATGTAAACATACCAAAATGATTTTTTCACCTCAGTATTGTACAGAAACATAAATGAGTATAAGAAAGTCATTACCCTCAGCTAAGGATACAAATTTAGCACAGTGGCACAACTGCCATAAATATGATAAAATGATCTCCTATGTCCCTCTCTCATAAGCTGAGCGCATGAGTTTAACTAACCATGTGTAGAACCATGCACATGTTATAGCATCCAAATTGAATCATACAGTTTGTTATATTATATAGAAGTATAAATGAAGGCAACAATTTGATTCTAAATTCTAATCACTAGGACGAAATGTGCTACTTACCAATACCACCCACCAGACCTAGTCAGCTTTCCAATTTTCTTAGGAATAAAAACAACTAGAATGGCAACCTTTTGTTACAGTAGATTGAGATAATGTTGCTTTAACCATTGTTAAGATGGACGTTATTAAATAATACTGCCAGAATAGCATGCTTCAGATTGGATTGACACTAAACAGAGCAAAACAATTAATTAATCAAGTAGTTTTGCTTGTAGAATCATTCCCAACTCTCACCATTAACTAGCAGAATTTACGCAGCGCTATTTACATTTAATCAACAGCACTGCAGGGGAAAAAAGGCAGTAATTGTCTGACCTCTTTATCACCATATTTGTCATGGTACTGTTTCTGGATGAAGGGGCTGAAGAATAGAGCTGCATTGTATATGAGGTAGGACGAGTGCTTTGTTAAGTTTAACACCAGGTAATCGAAGTTCAGGCCCACGACACTGCAATTGATGAATCCAGTTAAACCACAGAACATGGAACTTGACCGATGAAATACACACATGTTTGGATCACCATCAGTCTGAACCGTTTGAAAGCAAACAAATGACCTAATTTTTTAAATGCAACGAAAAATAATAAAAAAGTCCTGAATTTCAAAAATCCAAGCAAAATACTGAATGAGTGTTATGGCTGCCACTATGGAAAGACATGTATTTATTCAAACACTTTAAAATGTTGAGTACATCAAGTCAAAACAAAGTGCAGAAAAATTCTAAAAGTCAATTTAATCATGGAAAAACACTGATCAAAGACTTTTAAAATTTACACTTAAGCTAATTAAGTTGGAAAATATACTTCAAACTAATATTTTCGTTAGAAAATGTCAAAGAAATTGAAAGGGCGTAGAAGATCTGCTACACGGCAGATGATAATACCCAGCACATCTTCTGTACCTCATTTTCAAGCAAACTAGGAACATTGCTTTTAAAACAATTAACAACATGTAAAGTAACAAAAAAAATGTCTAATTATAAATAAAGTAAATTTAATATGTAGAAATTAGGATATAATAATATAACGAACTTATTTCAAATTGAAATAGTATAATACCTTTATGTAATTGGTACAACTAATTTGATGAGAAACCTTTGTTGTTTCTTCAAGGGAGCACCATATTGTGTAAACAGATGCGACTTAGCACCACAATTTAGGAAATAGATTTATATAACGAAAATGTAATAGGTCTCTAATAAGCTAAAAATCTTCCTGTTCATCAGAATGTAGAGCCTAGCAGGTAGGCAGGACATGAAAAAGAGGTATGCAACCTGAAGATTAGATTTTCCTAACAAATCTGTTACAATTTAGAAGGGATGTCTTTTTGCATCTAGAGATGCAGACAAACACTAAAAGAAATTTCCCCTTACAAGGCACTCAATAAGTGTGAAATCCCTCACTGTGAGCCTGACAGAAAAGCATTCTACCAATAAAAAAAAGGAATAATTTAGGAAGTATTATAAGTTTGAATGTGCGCCCGTCTCTTATAACAACTATAACGTATTTGGAGATGTCCTTGTTAAAGGGTCTATTATGGATTTGTAGCATTACTGATTTCCCAACCCACTGATATATTTGGACACGCATAAGTTTCTGAATATAAAAACCCAGAGGATTACACCAAATGTTGTGCTTCTATGTAACTATAAACACAAAAAGGAATGAATCTAAAGAAGCTCCAAGATGAGAATTTTAGGCCACGCTAGTTTTAGTCGGTCATGATTTTGATCTAGCTGTAATCAAAAGAATTGTGCACAGTTTGTTTCGAAAAGCCTGTGCACAATTTGTTTCAAATGTTATCGAAGCACCTGTCTCGTTCCACAATCAAGATTCATGATGAATGGATAAGTGGAAACGGTTTTTAAATGCCAAGGGCATCTGCCATCATACACCATATGTCCTACTATATGCACACCACGAAAGATCCATTCTATTTTCTAACTTTTGTTTTGTTGCCCTCCCAATAATTTGCACACATGCCATCTTCTGATTGTACGAACATTTGATGGCAGAAGTAAAGCAATAGAGACAATTCTGAGAATTCCCACAGGACAAGATAGAACTCAGCATCAACAAAATGAAAGTTTTTCCTTTAATCCTTCGTATTTCATAGTAAACACGTCTACCTCAGACAGAACAGCGTGTGCTCAATAAGGTTTACTACCATTTTTCATCTTGCAAAGTTACAAGATAAATATATGAGAAACGGATGAACTAAGGTCAGTAAATGAAGAGGTGTCATATCCCCAAATCGAAGGCATATACACTAGAAAGGAAGCAAAAGACACTAATTTACTCACAATCAAAGATCAATGCTAACTAGGGACATAAAGATTAAGTGAAACTCCCAGATGCCCAGACGAAGAACCCATAAATCTCAGCTCATCTTTCAAGAAATGGGGAGAGCAAGAGCAAGCATAAACAACACAGGGAAAAAAAAGGAAAGAGAGAACAGGGGAGAGAGGAAAAAAGGAATCACCTCTTGCGCCTGTAGTTGAGGAGGACCTGCGGGTAGAAGCTGAAGGACCAGGCGAAGAAGGCGATCCACCCGAGCACCTGGTACAGCACCTCCAGCCCCACCGAGTTCCACGACGACGACATCGCCGGCGCCCCCAAAAATCCACCACCCTCCTTTCCCTCCTTGCTTCTTCCACCTTCCGGCTTCCGACTTCTTGGAAATGGCGGATTGGCGGGGTTTTCTTCTCTCTCCCAGCTCCCCGGATTTTATAATGTAAGAGAAAGCGAAAGCGAAGCCATCATTCAATAGCCAGCATCTCCTCTCGTGCCCCCTCGCCGTCGAATCCGCGGGAGCCACCGTCACAGCGGGTAGACCCTCCTGCCCAACCCAAGTCGTCGCTGTCTTTCTCAAAAAAAAGAAAACTCGTCGCTGTCTCCCCGTCCGGTGGGAGAGAACGGATGGTGCTCGAGGCTGCCACTATGGTCGCGGTTAATTTACGGTTGAGCCCCTGGAAATGCCCGATGGGTTGTGCCGCTTGCCAGTTGCCGAGCGGATCCGGACGGGATCCCGGCGACGTACAGCCTCCCGGACGGGTGGGAAAACGGGCGGGTGCGGTGTTCTGAAACTCTGGTTCTGAGTGGCTGTGCTAGGCAGTTAGCCAGTTATCGCTGACCGAATAGGAAAAGGGATTGTCATGCCATAACATAAACATACCATACCATACTACTCCATGCTGTGCTTTCTGTGCCTCGAGAAACATATGATCATCTTCAATGGTAGAATCAATCACTAGCTATAAACAAGCTCCATTATATCTATAAATAGCATGCTGACCTCGTTATTGGGTTACTTATAGCATAGTTTAGGCTGACTTTAACCTAAGAGGTAGTCTCTATCTCTCTTCTCTCATTCTCTCCTCCATGTAAGAAAAAAAGATAAGATGGCAACCATATATCTCATTGATTTGGCACCGTTGAACACACCCTAAGCGTTGTTTGTTTTAATTATATTAAAGTCACATATGGCAATATCATGAAAAATAGAAAAGTAAAAGAAAGCTAAATGACTTCCCTGTGCAAATAATACGAAAAAGATCAAATCCAAAACGCAAAGGTTGTCTTATTACAAATCTCAATCATCACATTCCGTCTCTTCCACTTCCCACATCAGAACGCGCTGTTCTTATAAAGAGAAGGCACTTTAGCATCTTCTTAACTTATAAATGAAATGGCTGAGGAGAAGAAAGTTCCTTTTGTGAGTATCCAAGGAAGAGATCCGATGGAAACGAGGTGGGCCTATAGCTAAAAGGAAGAGCATCCCTAGCAGGGGAGCTAAAGTCCCCTGCATCAGCGCCCTGCCTTGTGTAAATTAATGCCCTGCCTTGCACTCTAGCGCCCTGCAGTCTTGCCAGTTCAAAAAAATTTCCCGCGCGCCCTGCCTTCGCTGATGCCGGCCGCTAACAGGGTGCCTCCTGCTCATGCTCTTAGAGCGCATGGCTACAAACCACAGTGTCGGGGGTTCGAATCCCTCCTTGCCCACAACCTTCCAAAGGGGGACGGGCCTTTATTATCCCCTGAGGGTATGCACGGGGCATCTTTATATTTGCCTAAATATTCTTCTATACATCGAGCCTTTGTGGTCTGGTGGTGAGTACTTCCACTTGTGACTTGTCTGACCCAGGCTCGATCCCTAGCATCGAGGCGTGCGTGGAGGGAAAGATGAGGAGCAAGGGATCAAACCCGAGTGAGGGTGGTGAAGATGGGGGTGCCCGAGACCCGCACGTCGGTAACTAACCGGCCGTTCTTGCCACTTCGTTAAGTAGATGGTGTACGAATATCTTTTATATATGTAGGTTCGAAAAGGACGGTCCGTCGTTATTTTACCGATGTGGATATACGAGGAGCCGGTGGAACAAGCGTTACATAGGGAGTTTGGTCTAAAAAACATATCATGGACGTGCGGGATCAGTGCATGCTATGATTTCTTTGAACAGCAATAGACCCATATCTCTCTCAATCAATCACAGTTATAAAAAGCATTATACCATTCTCGTCATGTGCCGTTATGAACAATGGTCATTTTAGAACGTATAGCATACATTATACGAAGTTATACGACCATGTAAGAAAAAAAGATAAGATGGCAACCATATATCTCATTGATTTGGCACCGTTGAACACACCCTAAACATACAAAAAAAATAAGTCATGTTTAAAGTATCTTTATTGATAATACAAATGACAACAAAATAAATGATATTTGCATAATTTTTTTGAATAAGACGAATGGTCAAAGATGTGTCCAAAAGTCAAAAGCGTCAAACAAAAAAGAACGGAAGGAGTATATAGATAATTATAGGTGGCATATCATGGACGTGCGAGATCAGTGCATGCTATGATTTCTTTGAACAGCAATAGACCCATATCGCTCTCAATCAGTCACAATTATAAAAAGCATTATACCATTTTCGTCATGTGCAGTTATTAACAATGGTCATTTTAGGAATAAAAATATAAAATAATACAATTGTTGATGGTTGATGGTTGCTTTACGTAATAGTCGAGTGGTCCCTGTTTAGGAACACTGGGGTACATGTGTCAAGTTAATGCTACATGGCTCTAAAAAATTACCTTTACATTGCCTAATGAAAACAAGCTTAAATCTGTTAAATTTTCGAAAGGGTTTTATAAACTTAGTACTACCTAATTAATTACACTGTACAAAATCACTCGAGACTGATCGATCGTGATGCTCCCGGGCTTCACACTGAAGAAGTGCATATCGTTTTCATTTTTCAATATCGTGCATTTTGATGGACAAAATTATAGTGGAGTAGGCATGCATCGCCTTTTTTCTTGTCACTTTCACTTTTATAGTTATGCCGATGATGTCTTTGCCAAAGATTAAGCAATAATGATGAAGCCAAGTTATTGGTATCATCTCCTGGGAATCCAGGGCCACATTTTCCGGAGAGAAGTGAACAAAGGAGGTTCTTGCGTTATCCACAAGCAATAAACCCATGCATCTGGTTTCTATAAACGAGAACAGAAACCTTTGCGACTTCAAGGAATTTTCACTATTTATATGAAAATGCCAATGCTTCCTAAATACTCCGTAGTTTAACTTCACATATAAAACCTATGGTTCCATGTAACGTACGGAAGAGAAGTGGAATGTGGCTTCAGCATGAGAATTTGGCTAGGGGCTGCCAATTGCTTTCAAGTTACCGTTGAATCCTGCCTAGTCCTAGGAATTGGGCCGTGCTTTTTTGAGCCGGTCCGAGCACGGCCCGATTTTGTCGGCCCAAATCACGGCCCGGCATGAAATTTTTGGGCCGTTCCAGCCCGGCCCGATTGCCGTGCCGTGACGGGCCTGAGAAGCCGGCACGACGGGCCGCCCGGCACGGCCCGAACATTTGGGCCGTGCTCGGGCCAGCACGGTCCAAACTGAGGCACGAGTCAGTAATTTGTATTTTTGATGGTCTTTTGTTGCTCGGATGAATTTTGTTTCTATATGAAAGTTGTAGAGAATTTGAAGATGCATCTTTTTCATGTAGATAACTTTATCATTTGAGCAATTCATGAATTTATAAAAAAAAATATTTAGTGCGCTGGCTGTTTTAGAACCCACATGACCCATTTCGGTAATTAACATTTTTCGAGATATTCCGCTACTCAGATGAATTTATGTTATACATGAAAGTTGTAGAGAATTTCGAGACACATCTTTTTTGTATAGAAAACTTTTTCATTGGAGTAACGTATAAATTTATAAAAAATCGTTTATCTCTCTGTTTTGTCGGGCGTGCCGTGCTCGGGCCGGCCTGGCCCGATTGCGGCCCATCGGGCTTTTGGGCCGTGCCGTGCCTGGCTTTTGGCAGTCCGTGCCAGCCCGGAACGGCCCAAAGTGTTGACCGGGTCGTGCCGGCACGTTACATGGTGGCCCGAGGCACGACGGGCCCGTGCCGTACTGACCCGGCACGGCCCAATTCCCAGGACTAATCCTGCCAACTGGTCCCATGAGTCAGATTTCCACATCTGGTGGACACTAAACATTCGGTGTCCTCTCTCGGGTCGGGCCTACCATGCAGCCATCTCGACAGTTTAGGGAGTAATTTGAAACCTTTGCCTCGAGCGCTATTTTAAAATCTTCAACAACAATGAGCATCCCGTGCAGAACTTACTCAACGACGTCCTGGACATCCTTTGCCCTTGGGAGCGAGCGGGAGCCACTTTTAATAGCATAGCACAAGCCCCTTTTGTTTTGTAATTTTGCGCCCTGTGGCACTTTGTCTCAGGGCTTACCTTGTACTTCTACCTTGCTTTTGAATACAAGACGTTCTCATGTCCTTTACTTAAGAAGAGGAGTATTATAGCTCAATAAAAAAATGAAATTTTTATCTAACATTAATTAATCCAACAGGAGGCATATAGGAGCACTGGTTCAACTCGTATAACACGAAAAAACAAGCCAGGACACTATTACTGGTATTGTAATTTAGGAATAGAAAGCAGTCAACAATCGACACCAGAGTACTCGAAGGACCAAGAATTGGACTGTCTCCAGAAAATAAAAGGAAAATATATTTTGGATGGGACCATACTTGTCCAGTCAAAGAGTGATTAATTGTGTGTTAATAATGTAAAATATGTCTAATTCTGAAACATATTTATTTCTGTTTTATGCGGTACACTATGCGCACCCTAGCTAACTGGAACAAAAAAAGTCACAAAATATTCCTCATATATCATTTATCGTAAAGTATAAAATACTGTGCATAATTAATTTGATATATTAATAGTTGTTCCAACACTATACCTTACCGGTCTCTATCAAGTGATCGACGAAGGTAAAACTAGTGCATTATGCATAACTAGGGTGGTTAGCGCGCCCATAACGCGCCATTGCAAGCTTTTTTTATGGGCCTCTTTGATAGCTTGTTTTAGTTTAGTTTTTGTTGGGATTGTAACTTTTGTTATTTTTATATACACCATTCACTTTATTCTTTGAAAATATTTTTTTATAACTTTGTACGGTTTTTTTTCAAAGATCTCAAAAATATTTTTTTAATAATTTATTTAGCCTTCTCATACCACTTTCAAAGGTGGTCAAATTTTCCCAACTAAAACTAAACAAGCTATCAAAGAGGGTCTATATCTGAGTAAAGAAAGATATATGACAAAACAAACTAAAAAAAGCACTACATCTTTTGTTTGTTGTTTCTTTTAGAATAGTTGTTTGTGTCCAAATTTTTTTTAAGGTTATTATCATGCTATTATGATGCCTTTTGCAAAGCCTTTTTTCCAAGTTTTTTAAGCGGCCATGAAAGTTGAAATTTTAAAAAGAATGAATTATTTCGTAATACAATCATTTCAAAATCGTAAATGTTTTAAAAAATATCTATTTTTTTGTGGGCATTTTAATGAATGCGGGCTCCTGAACTATAGTTCTATATTTGAAAGGTTTTTTATTTCTATTATTTACTAATTGATATCGGGAAATTAAACAATTGTAATACTTAAATACATTTATGGGCTTCTACTATAAAATTTTGATTGCATTTTTCAAACATGTAAATTTCTGGATTTGTTTACATTGCTACATCAAATTTCCCCCACTTGATCTTTAGAATTGAACACCAACGAATTTAAAATTTGGGAAAAAATTTAAGGGATTTTGAAAGATATCAAAATTTTCATTCGAATTCGGTTTGGCAGTTTGGGGGAAAAAGATTTTGGGAAAATGTAAGATTCACAAAGGGGAAAAAAACGTACACGTGAGCGTGTACTGCTGTGTGCATGCACACTGCGCAGTGCGCGTGGGCGTCCATACTGCGCACGGCGCGTGTACAGCCGCCTACAGCTGCGCACTGCGCGTGTACGGGCGTGCATGCTGCGCACTGCGCGCGTACAGCCGCGCGCGCACTGCGTCGCGAGCGCTAAAAAATCGCGCACAAAATGGTGGATCGGGGATTCGAACGCTGGTCGACGGAGCGAACGATTGCTGGTCGCTGGTCTAGCCAGGTAGCCAAGCCGCGCGCCGTGTCATTCGGTCAGGCAGAAAATGCTTTTAAAGGTTGCTTTAATATGGACGGCTGGATATGGTTGGACGACCAATCGGACGGCTCTGGATGGCGCGTCGCACGGGGGATGAAGCGTACAACGCGCTAGCGCGTTGTATATAAGAATGATGATGCAGTGAAACAGAGGAAGCTTCCAACTGAACAATGCAAACGTTAATGCTGACCATTTACAAGCAAGTTTGGAGCATCATTACCAATATGGAGTATAGTTTGCCAAAAAAAACAAAAACAAAACGGGACAACACTCATACTTAATTTATCAGGTTGTGCCTGCCAGCGAGCCTCCTAGCTGGATGGGCAAAAATGCGGCTGATCAAATTTTTTTTTAAAAAAAAATGCGCCTGATCATGATCTCACATATATACGTATAACGATATGGAATCCACAAGTAGCTTGCTTCTCTTACCGTAAATCAAAGATTCCTGCATTTGCCATGGCCCTAGCTACTTGCTGCCTTGGCTAGCTACCACCGCAAAATCAGGTAGCCATGGATGCTCAAGGTATCTGGACAAGATCCCGGCCGCATGCACACGTCAGAGAACCATGCAAGCAAATTAGATTGCACCAACAGAACGGGATGTAGATGGACGCTACAGCCCACGGGTAGGATACTTCTGCATGTCTGGCGCCTCTCCATGAACCATGTCGTCTCTCTTGAAGCTCAGTTTATACCATTAAGAAAGCATGGGTTCCTGTCCTGCTATTAATTCCACCGCTTTCTCCTACTCCACGCATCGACCATCGTCTCTGTCTGTTGTAGCCATGGTATCGTCATATTGCTTTGGAATTATTAGGATGAATCCACTTTTTTATCATTCATTTATGAACATATGCGTACAATATCAGTGATGACCAATTGACCATATATCTCTCAAGTCATTTGCTTTTCTTTCTTTTTTTAAAAAAAGGGAAGCATTAAAAATTTCCATTTTACAACATAAGCCCCACAAAATAGAAAATTACATGTAGCGTTACTAGTTCTAGGAATTGGGTCGTGCTGTGCCAGCCCGGCCCGGACCCGTCGTGCCTTAGGCCGGTGCAAAACAGGTTAGCACGGCCTGATCAACACTTCGAGCCGTGCCAGGCCGGCACGGAGTGGCAAAACAACATGCAAGATTACTTTTAGAAATTTGTATGTTGTATAAATAAAACAGTTGTCTATATGAAAAGATGTGTCTCAAAATTACATACAACTTTCGTGTTCAACTGAAATTCATCTGAACAACAGAAAACCTCAAAAATGGCAAATTACTAAGTACGATGTCATCTGAGCCTTTTTTGGCCATGCTCGGCCCGCCCCAAACGACCCGGGACAAACTCTCAGCACTACTATCAACTCTCTACTCATCGGTTATGAAGATGACAGATTGTGGACCCAACAACATCTCAGTACCCCGGCACTCTCCTTTGGTCGATTCCTGGGTGATGGCGAATATCAACATAGAGCATATAGATCACCTCGGCTCTAGGGGAACGAGAAGATGAACCCGCCGTTGCAGACTTCCCCCACACTAGCAGTAGATTCTCACCCAAATCCAGCCCACCATGCTTTCTTCATCCTACTTGTTTCTTTCACCCCTCTTCTTGGATCCAGAAATCTGAAAGGGAAGAATGAAGACGTCAAGGTCTGAATCCACAAAAGCTCCTTGCAAAAAGAGGCGACAGAGCTCGAGGATTGTTTTATTGACGTTGAACCACCATCGTCGAGGTGCCCTTCATTGTCCTTGACCCCTTATGTTTGCCCCTAAACCTATCCCTAACTTTATAGCTATACACCCCCGAGCCTTGATCTTGGCCTCCCCTCGCATCAACGTCAACCCAAAGGCCACCGAAGGCAAGGGGGGTCAGCTGGGTCTGACCAGGTACGACCACCTCTCTTTCTCCATCCTTTCTATCGCTAGAGCTATAGTTGCCCCTCTATCTCCCTTATCTGTTCGACAATGTTTTTAGTCATTTGATTTGTTCTTTGTTGTCCCATTCATGTAACCCAAAGAGAAAATATCTTGCATGCCAATGGTTTGAATTGTAGTGTCATTTATGCCATCGCAAAATCACCGATACAATATATATCACCGCAATTCATTTTTTATTGTTTTCTGTACCTTTCCATCAGTTGATACTGTTAGTACGTACTATAATCCCATATTATCCCTATTGACCACATGAGTTGACTAGAATTTATCATGTTTGCACCGGACTGGTCTGGAGTGAGAAGAACTTTCGCGCGGACTGGTACGATGTGAGCGAGATTTTGTCTGCGTAGTCAGGCATCAAAAGGAACAGACTTGGCTAACTGGACTGCATGCACTGTAATTGTCCGACGCAGCCATGTGGAAAACCGAGTAACCAAGGACGCTCACGCTGGACTGGTCCGGCGTGAATAAGGAAATCTGGGCACACAACGACGGACTGGTCCGGTGCAAAGGCAGAACCACGACGGACTTGGCCGGTGTAAACTTGAAGCCACTGGACCAAACCGAACAAAAAATGAGGAGGTTAAGAATGTGTCCAGCACGAACTGAAAACTGTTTGGTTTAGAAGACTTGGCAGGAAAGAAGTTTTGCTCCATGACTATTCATTAAGAGAGAGATCTTTATCCAAAATAGGGAACAGGTAGAAATCCTCTGATAGTATGGTTAGCTATAAAGAGAGTGAATCTTGCTAGTGGCTTGAATCAACTCTCAAGCCAGAAAACTAGCAAATAAAGTTCTTAATCTTGTTTTGAAAGCTTAGATGACACACTGAAGAGGCCGCCCAAAAATGAACCTTAAATGCTCAGAAGGCTATGTGAAACTACATAAAGAACAATAGACCTAAATAATCTTGGAATTAGGGGGCCTAGATGCTAATTGCGTCTAATAGAACTTGAGTTTAAGACCTTTGCACCTGATACAATATTAAGTTGCATGCATCGACTAGAATAGTCCACCAAAAGTCTAATTAAGCTAATGAAAAAAAAGAAGAACATCACACCTATGCCGGAACCCTTCGTTCCTACTACGACCACCCCCTTTTGCCACCGTGTTTCCTGATTCGTGTGCTTCAAAAATGTTTTTCTAGATGTATTGCAGCGCTGTAACTATTAGCGTGTTTCCTAATTTGTGTGCCTAAGAAAATGATATTCAATTCAGCTTTGGTTGCTCTGGTTGCTCAAAAAAAGCAGCTTTGGAAGTACCTTAGCTTCACAAGCATTAAACGTGTTTCCTAATCTGCGTGCTTCAGTCAAATGATGTAATACTTTACGATCATTTTGCGGGGTTTTAAATAGTTTTTAAAAAAAATTTGTAAAATATTTTTTTCATAATTTTTGAACTTTTTAAGACGTCTTTGAAGGGGTCATAATTTTTTCAGACCAAAGTTTTCGACAACTTTTAGTCCAAACAAGCAAGACCTAAATGTTGTATGCATTTGTAACCGAGATTCAATACATGATGTAGATATGCATATATTTTTGAATGTATGCATTGAATCACCCGCAAGTTATTTTAAGAGCGGTGTTGGCACATCGGACAACACTAATAAGTAATAACACCGCATGCCATTTTTGTCTAAATCTATTTTGAATGTGGTACCATACATATCATATCTTATTTCCTTGAAAGGATACAAATAAGATGTACATAAACTCATATCTTTTTTTGAACAAACGGGACAGACGCTCTGCCATTTCATTAAAAAGAAGGCACAAACTCACTTCTCAACACACACTAGGAACTGCAAAATAACGTCAAAGAGCACAAGTGTGCCTAGCCACTACCCTTTTAACCCTCGAGTTCCATCCTCTCTCTCCCCCATCCCTCCCCCCTCTCCTCGCTTTCATACCCCTCCTCTCTGCCCCCCTCGACAGAGACAGCAGCTTGTCGCGGCAGGCCGGGCACAACTGATATCATGCCGGAGTTGTGCGAGTCCTTTACAGCTCGCTCGGCACCGAGTGCATCTTCTGCTGCGCCGGCGCCGGCGCCGCCCCGCCGCTCGGCCTTCGGTGCATCTTCAGAAAGCCATGCGTGCAGCTTCTGAACGAGTACTGTGCAGAAGCATGGGCGGCAGTGCCTTGCATCTGCATAGACGTCGGCACCGAGGGCGACGACGTTATGCGCCGCCGCCAATGGCACCGCCACTTGCAACGGCGACGATGTTAGTGGTGCCAGCAGGGCAGAGGTCGAGCGAGAAGCTGTGGCTCGTGTCTCTGATCAATATATCAGTAGTCACACCGTCGGCGGCGGTGGCTGTCGACTGAGCTCGGCCGGAAGGATCCCGTGGATGCCGCTCGCCGGCCATGTCGTCTTGGAGAACGGCTTGGAAGTTGGAATTGAAGCTGCCATCACTGATCTTCTGTTCAATAGCATCAACCTCAAGTAATGCAAGACAGACGTTTTGTGTGTGTGTGTGTGGTTCGATCGGGCATTCGGGCAGCACTCAAACACACACATGCATGCAACCAGCAACCTGCTTGCACAACAAAAAAATGAAAGAAAAATGTGTGTGTTGTTGGGTGGGGGGTGGTGCACTACAGGAATCGCTCGCAAAGTCGACTGCCAATTTATGTCTCGACGGCCAAATCTTAACCGTCGATACATGTTGCTTAGTATCGACGGCCAAAAAATAACCGTCGACAATGAGCAAGCACTTGACCAAGAAATAACCGTCGACAATGAGCAAGCACTTGGGTCTCTCTCGACGGCCTATATCCATGCCGTCAAGAGAGCTTGGAGGATGTCCCGCGGAACCGACCGCGTCATAACGGCGTCTACATCTCTCGACGGCTGTCCGTTAAACCGTCGACATACGGTGCGTCGGAGAGGTTGTTTCGACGGCCACTTCACGTAGTATGAAAACAATTGGGAAGATGGCACGGAGTACTACGGTACAATAGAGGAGATAATTGAATTAGTATTCGAGGGAAGTAAGGAATTATCTGTTGTTCTTTTTCGTTGCATTTGGTTCGATCCTATCAAAGGGGTTAGACGTCGAGCTAAGCTAGGTTTGGTGGAGGTTAACCACACGTCAAGGTTACAAGGGTACGATCCGTTCATCCTTCCCAACCAGGCTGAGCAAGTGTACTATCTACCTTATCCATGTCATAAAGCAATGAAAGGTAGTACTAAACGCGGCGAGGAAGACCTTCGGTCATGGTGGGTTGTGTATAAAATTCGAAGGCCTGGAAGATTGGCTACCCCGACGTCCGATGATTATGACCATCCAGTACAAGAGCAACGCACGAATGGCAATGTTATGATTGATATTGGGAATGGTTTAGATAACCTCGTAGCCACAATAGATGACGATGTAAATGAAGAAGTAAATCCACCCAACCAGCAAGCTCAGCAAACACAACAAGAAGGGGAGGACGACGAGCCTATTAATGATCCTCTCGATCTAGACGATACATACTTCTAAGTTGATGGTATTCATAATGGTTAAATTATGTTTATTTTTATTGTTTTAATATGACTAATATGCTCACTAACATTACTTCAAAATGCAGGATGCCACGCCGACAGTTCAGGAGGAGCGCCTCGCAGGACGAGGACGACGACCTTGACCAGCAGGTCTAAGGGGGCACTCCTGAGTCTGGCCACGAGGGCACGCCAGACCAGGATGACCTAGCACTGACACAGGAGTCTGGGGCCGCTGGGGGCTCTAGCCAGGAGGAAGCTCCCAGGGCAGTAAGAGGGGGCATAACAAGTTGTCCAAGGCGGCGAGATATCCTCACGGGCGGATCGTGATCGAGCCGGATGGCGACAGGTAATATCCTAATTCTTTAATTTGTTGTCAATTAAATCTACTAACTTACTTTTATTCTCTGTAGCAACTTATCCTGTGTCCACCCCGACAAAGCGGATACCTAGCCAGCTAACGCACTTGGCATCCTCGTGCGCCAGTACTATCCTAGCATGGTGGGAGAGGAGGGGGCACAACATCCCGCTTACTCTTGGGATGACTACAATGTGGCACCTCACGGGACAGCACCGCCGCCGAGGAGATAAGACGGGAGTTCTGGGTGAGTTCGAACAATTTTGTTTTTTACATATCACAGATGATTGACAACTATTGTTCATTCGGATTTATTTCTTTTCAGCTTATGTATCGTCCGCGTCCGGGTTTGGAGGAGGACGACATCAATTCTGTCATGGATAGAAACGCGAAGCAGAAGGTGCAGGATCTGATGTCGAGTGCACGGGTCACTGCCGTTCAGGATTTCCACAGGTATTCACTTATTTCTTCTGTCTTTTTGCCGCATATGGTTTCAATACGAATAATTTACTTTTGTCTTGTCTTCTCAGGATTGTGAAGGGCGAGAAGATCACCCAGGCCGACACGCGCAAGCTGAACCTCGAGGCTCAAGAGTACGCGCAGGTTCGACCGGACTGGGTGTCGAACGCCCCGGATGCCTGGGAGGCCCTGTCGCAGCAATGGGCCAGCGAGGCGTTCAAGGAAAAGTCCTTGAAGGCCAAGAAGAACCGAGCAGCAATGACGAGCAAAACGATGACCGGCAAGTCGTCGTTCGCTCAGCTGAGGAAAAGGATGGTAATGCTATTCCTTTACTATTTCGATCTTGTTACGTTTCTCGTTATAAGGAATATATCGACACTCCACTTGTACGATGCAGGGCGCCACGACTGGTCAGCTTCCGTCTTGGCTGTCGGTGTTCCGGAGGGGCCACACCTCCCAGAAAAAGGATGGCTCCTTCGGTCCTGTAGACCCTGTAGCTGCGCAACGAGAGGTACGCAATAATATATCAATTAGTTCGTACACAATCATATATTCTAACTCGATTATCTTCACTTCAATGCAGGCACGCTACAGAGAGGCTTTCGCTGATAAGCATGGCCAAGAGATGGACCCAAAAGAGGAGCCCCTTGACCCTCTGGTCATACATGAGGCTATGGGCGGGAAGGCTCATGGGAGGCTAGCGATCGAAGGGGACCACGTGAGGTATCATACCGTCTAATTTCTGTACGTGTCAGCTCAGATGATATTTTGTAACCACTAACATCGCTTTGTTACATGTCGGAGGATTACATGCCTCAGGTGAGGGCTACCCACTCTCAAACGGAGAGCCGACGCGCCTTCGAGGCCCGCATTGAGAGGGAGAGGCAGCGGGAGAGGGAGGAGAGGGAGCGGCAGAAGGAGGAGAGCAGACAACTGATGCAGGCGATGAGAGAGAGCCTGAGGACCCAAGAAAAAGCCAGACAGAGGCGGGAGGCGGAGATGGCGAGGCAACGATATGAGTTCGAGCAGAGGTTCGCCTATCTAGAGTCGCTTTCTCGACTGGGCGGGGTAATGTCCTTAAACCTTTAATATCCATCCACATGTCGTTTATTACAATTCCATTCACAAGTTAGATGTCCATGAAATTGTAGGCTGGTCCCAGTGGTACTGCTGACGGTCCGACCTTCTATGGGGGTCCGCCACAGTTTTGCGGTGGATGGGCACCGGCTCCCTACACCCCTCACGGCAGCCACACTGCTCCACCAAGCGAATACATGGGCCCAGCTCGCCCACATGGTGGCTTGCCGTATGTTACGGAGGCGGTAAGTCGTTAACTCATGTTTCGAACCGTTTAAACGTGACAAACTAATAACTAACTGTTTTGTACACATGCAGGGTTCCGGTTCAGCGGCTCATGGTGAAATCCGTGGCCAGGAGGGAGGAGACACATCAGTGACCCAGGAAAATCCCAACTGGGTCACCGACCTCTTTGCGAGCGCCCCGCCGCTGTTCACCCAGCCGTCTAATCGCCCAGAGAACCCACCGGAGAACGATCCTCGTCCTGATCAGTAGCTAGCTAGCTTTACTTTTGACTTTGATACTTTTAGTTGCAAACTTCGTCTTATATTTGTTATATGATAGTTTGTGGACTTCGATGTGCTATAGATGTGCTTGTGGATATGTGGTAATGTTTATTTTGTGTATTTTGTGGTTTGGATGTGTGGTATGGATGAATTGTGGTCGTAAATATGCGACAAGGGATATAGATATGCATTATGGGGTATTTTTGGTTTGCAGGTGCTGCTGTCGCTGCTGCTGGGGGGCAGCGGCGGCAGCCGCAGGAATCTGTTATTTTTTTACAAAATATAATTTTTTTTTTTGCTTTTAGTCTGTCTCGACGGCTAGATCATGGCCGTCGATACTGCACAGCAGTGGAGCCTGTATCGACGGCCTAATTGTAGCCGTCGAGACTACATAGCAGGGGATTTACCGACGGCTGTAAATTACTGTCGAGACTGTCGGCTAGGTCCACGTCATCTGGACATCGCCTCTGTAGGTCCCACGGTAACTAGTGTCGACGGCCTTTTAATAGCTGTCGAAACAGAGCCAACCGTGCCGGTGACGGCGTCCTCGGTGCCTATATCGACGGGCTTCGTCTTTGCCGTTGATACTACTAGTGTCAACGGCCTGGCCGTCGACACTAGTGTCCTCTCTCGACGACCTTCACTCGACGGCCTTTTCTCGACGGCCAACCGTCGACACTAAGTTTACCCGACGGTTGTTAGATTTTTATCGACGGCTTGGGCCGTCGATACTGTTGCCGCCTCCTGTAGTGGTGGGATGAAATTCTCTGCCGTTGCTCACATAATGCCATGTAGGTTTTGGACCCACATTGCAGTGGATGTAACTACACAGGTGTAGGTATAACTGGAACGACAGATGAGCTGATACCGTGGGGTGTGTGTGTGTTTTGCACCGAATGCAAAGGGCAAAAGTTAAATGGATTGTATATATTTTTGCCTTTTGACAATATGGGACGTTTGAGAGTGAAATTTGAGTTGATATAATTTGTTATTTGTGTGCAAAATATGTTGCAGCAGTGTTGTGTGTGTTATTTCCTCTTTATTCAGATTGTAACTCACAAACCATGCACACCGGAGTGTCGACCATGTACAACGGAGCGTAAGCCTGATATTATTCATCCAAAATTCAATCTGACGATATACCATGAATTATTTGCAGTATGGCAATTTGCTGGACAAATTATGACTACCGTGTAGGCCTCACACTATTCCAAGAGATTCAAGTTTATCTCAATCAATTTGAAACTACTGCTACAATTACAATAAAAAAAATTAGTCCAAGTCGGTACCTTGCTTTTTCATAATATTTGAAAGTTTGTATCAACAAACAACTAAACCTAAAATATTTATCTCTATTTTGAACCTAAATTATAATTCTGAACATGTTCCAATTCCCCCTCTTCCAATCCATTTTTCCATCTCTTCAATCCTTTTTTTTCTGACGAAAGTTTAGTGTTTATTTGATTTTCCCGTGTTCATTGTATCTTCGATGGCAGGCTGGCAGCGTTGGCTCCGTGGATTTATTGTATTTAGCTTTTTTGGAAGAAAAAAAAAAGGGTATCAGCCTCTTGTTTCCTCTCACTATGGCTGTGTTTTTTTCCGCGGTTGAACCGCGTTTAAGCGTTCCCGTGCGATACGCTGCTGGGCTGCGCTGCAGTTCATTTAAACGCGCGGGTACTGTAGCAACGTGCGGGAACGGAAACGCCGAATGCAGCTGCACCGCGGAAAGAAACACAGCCTATGTGCACACTCACACCACACGTAGGACACACACCACTCACACACACATATGTATGATGTATGTGTGGGCACACACTGAGTTATACCAAAGATGTATGTGTGGTGCACACACGAAAGACCTTGAAGGTATGTTGGGTTGCCTGTATGAGCTCAACCAGGTTGGTAGGAGCTGGGCTGAGTGGATGCAAGGGGATTTTGTTTGTTTGGTTGTATAAGATTGGACATGCTGCGTAGAGATGTTTGATCGAGTGGGATACACAAATTTAAGATGAGGGCAAACAAAATAAAAAACAAATTCTATGAATCTATAAATTTAAAACAATAATTTAAAAAAATTAAAAACAATAGAAAATTCAAAATTTTAATTTTTTTGAAATTTATATGGTAAATGTGGTATAGTTTTATTAGTAAAAATGTCAGGAACATATAAGTGAAATCGGTTTAGTAATCAGAGATACTAATCAAAAGATATAACAAAAAACTAGATTAAAAATATGTTAACAAGAGTTACATCACTCTGCGTCCGCTCTCCCATGCACCTCTCCCTTGCGTGTAGCTGTACCTGCGGAGAAACGGTTGGATCGTGCGTTTGCGGGCAGCTGACTGATACAGTGTTTTTGCATGAGTTGATGTACGCTCCAGCAGTAAATTAGACAACCAAACAACCACTTACCTGCATGACTTGAACCAGACTATACCAAATACTGGCAACCGAACAGCCCCAGGTCTCCTTAACAAGGCATTAATTGACAATTCCATAGAACGTGAACGTGCGCACAAAAATGCAAAGCTGGAGGCTGCTCGAGGGAGCAGCAATCTACAAATGTGCCTATATGCGAGGATATCTAGTTTGTGAATTAATTGCTCACGTCATAAGATGAAATTTGATACAAGTAACACACCTCTAGCTTATAACTGCAAGGATATCGTATAAGCATGCGTAGGCCCGGCTCGTTTCCACCCCTAATTCCATAGAACGTGAATATGCGCACAAAAATGTGAGCTGGGGTGTGTGTGTGTGTGTGTGTGTCTGTTGGTGGTCCTCTTTAGGTAACCCAGGCCACTAGCAAGATCCTCAACAAGGAAATTATGTTATATCTTGCAGTTTCAGTATATCCCTGTCCATGTGTGTCAAAATCAGGATATCATTTGAGGAAAGACATATATAGGTTGGGGCATATTGTTTCACTCTGGGAACTACGATATTTCCACGGGGACATCAATACTATAAACAGTCGCCTAGAGAGGCGCATGCTGATCCGCAGCTCAACACAATCCAAAATTCTAGATAGCCAGGATCTTAAGGAATTGCCGAAGTCTTGATTTCACATCCTAAGCTAGGCTACATTCTTAGATTTAGCTAGCTCTCGTCAGTCTCTTGCGCCAGCTTGATTTTGTACTCTCTGGTAATTATCTCACCTAGAAATCTAGCTCAACAAAAAATCGTGACGCACTCCATGTGTTATTTTATATATACTAATAACGGTAAGACCACTTCTTGAAATATAAGGGTGATCATTCCTTGCACACTCGAACCAACAAATAAGCTCAATAGGAGATGTTCTACTCAACCTCAAATGTGGCAGTGACATAAGTGTACCGGCCACATAATGTATGTAGGTATAGTGTAATTTACACAAAGGAATAAGAGGAGTTATTTTGAAAAAAAAAACATGTATTGATGTAGAACCTCGGGGTGTACCATGTACTTCGACCAAAGTTGAAGTTTTGGTAATTCAGAAATAAATATCTGAGAAAAATTTAAAAGTCAAAAATATTAATGTTGAATATAACAAAAAGGAAAGTTAGAAAAAAATAGTTGGAGGCGGCGGGGGCGGGGAGGGCGCGCGAGGAAGGAGGCGGCGGGGGCAGGGAGGGCGCGCGAGTGGAGGGGAGGTATCCCGTCGGGGTGGGCTCCCGACGGGATACCGTCGTGTAGTCGCCCCCATCCAAAATTCTAGATAGCCAGGATATTAAGGAATTGCCGAAGTCTTGATTTCATTTACTAAGCTAGGCTACATTCTTAGATTTAGCTAGCTCTTGTCCGTCTCTTGCGCCAGCTTGATTTTGTACTCTTTGGTAATTATCTCACCTAGAAATCTAGCTCAACAAAAAATCATGACGCACTCCATGTGTTATTTTATATACTAGTGGAGATGGCGCGCGGTGACCGTGCGCATGATTGATTTAAGATTTGTATTTGTTGATATATTATGAAGTATGGATGTGATATAATTGTTTTTCTAGAATATTAGTATATTATTGTGTAGATGTTGTTAAATTTGGAAGGGTAAGACACTGTAGTTTATATAATATGTTGTTTATATGTTTTTTTTATAAACATCAGGAAACATGACCTGTTATAAATTTGTTGTATGTTGTATTAAAATGTGGTTTTCAAATTGTAATGAAATTGTTCAAAAAAAGGAAATTTTAAACAATGTTGTAACCTTATTTATATTGTTAATTTCATTCATAAGTAATTGTTTTTTAAGGAAAAAAACCATAGAAGTAATAAATTATATATATGTTGTTATGACAGTTTTTTTTATTTTTTTCAAGGAATTTGTAGGGTTTTTTTTGTGTGCGGTAAACTTTTTTTAAAAAAACTGCATATACTGTATTAGGTGGTTTGCTGGGTGTGTGAAGGTTGACCACGTGGCTTTCTTTTTCATTTATTTATCTTGGATGGTGAATTTCATTGTCATTCACCACGTACCTAGTATAACCGCGACCGACATCCGCAAAAAACATTTAGCAAGGTCATGCAAATGCCCACATCAAAAAAACTGAGATAGAACAAAGAGGCTGCACCTTGGAAAGAGGAAGAAAGTGGAATCACCACTTCTTTAAAGGGGAAATTATCACTTAAAATGAAAGTTTCTTCCTTGATACCAAGGTAAACCCATGGTGTGTATATATGATCCTTACCACATACTTTTCACCTCCCTTGCTCTTCCTCACAAACTTCCAAAACACGCCCAAAAGGAAATAAAGCTAAGGATGGTTGCTAGAATATCTGCCTTTCGTAAAAGCAGTCGACCTATGTTACCACCAACCTAACATATGAATCATATCTCCATTAAAAGCAGAAAAGAGTAGAACTTAGCCTCACATTAGATTAGTTTTGGGTAACATTATATATTAGCAATTTAAAAACACACATATTTTCCTTTGGTAAGAATGGGTTGGTCACAACATTGGCATACGAATCACCTCTGTTCAAAGTAGAAAAAACATAACTTAGCCAAACATTAGGCTTAGGCTTGAGTGTGGATAATGCTATATGGAAAGTGGATTTACCACTACTACTACATGTGTTTTGAGCACATTGAGAACCAATGGATTGTGTTCCTTGATCCATGCACATGCACACCCTTCCCCCTCTCACGCTATTTTGAAAAAAAAAACTTAATTTTATTAATTGTCAAATAAAATTCCATTTCTTATCTTCCCTTCCTCATCTACTGTAGCCATGACATCTCCTTGTCAATAAAGAACCTCCACGCAAACTTCCTTTGCACCCTAATGATGTTGCCGCACCTATCGACCACCAAAGCTACGGTGGAATGGCTCAATGGCCCGACTGCATCTATGACTCCTTTTTGGCCATCGCACCTAACCATTGTTCGAGGCACCTCTTTGTTGATGCCCAATTGGCGGCAAGTGTGACTTGGCTCCAAATGACCATGACAGTATTAAAGGATAGGCGCACATATTTCCTAAAATATGACCGTCGACATCATCTTCCTTCCTTCCCCCCCCCCTGTGTCTGCTGCCCAGCATCGGTCCATTCGGTCCTGCTCAGTCCACTGGCTCCCTTAAGTGACCACATATGGCCCAGATCATCTCCCTTAGATTCGACGCCTGAGATTCGACCACGTCACCTTACCATGTACCGATTCGCTTAGTTGGATCCAATGGGGCCACTTGTTTTCGCCCCTGATCCAACGGTTGCCCCTGTTTCTTCCTCCTCTCGACTGCGCCGCCTCCACCTAACCTGTTGCATCGCCGCTCTACCACACGCTGCCTACCGTGCCACCGCTACAGACGCCCTCCGTCGCTGAATTCACCACCTGGATGCTTCTTGTCATGTCGCCGACCACATCCATTTCTTCTCTGCCATCTGTGCTGGCCTTATTTTAAATAGCAAAACACAACTAAGAATTATGCAAAAATTCTAACAAAATTAGAATTTGATTTAGTATTTATAAAAATATTAAATCCCATTTAAAATATATTTTTTAGCTTAAATAGATCATTTACTTCTCTTTTTATATAGAAAAATGCTTTAAATATTAAAAAAAATCTAATGAGATTTTCACCCTATATCTTCAACAATTTTTATCTCATAATCCGGCAATTTAATTTTCTTTGACCCCAATCTATGGAAATTCGTTGATCCACACGTAAAATCACACGTACACTAGATAAAATATCATGCTAATCGGAGAACTACCGTAGAGATGCCAAAATCATCTTTTACTTTCTCCCTCATAAAAGAAAAAAGTTCTCAAATATTCACAAATCATACAGTTCATCACCATCCAAGTCAATAGTAGCCCCTTTTCCAAAAGGTCTCATCTTTATTGAATTTTCCGGCATTTGTTTTGCAAGAATTTGTAATTGGATCTTCAATTGAATATTTATTAGATTTTCTCTGCTTTTCTTATGGCAAATATATGACAATTTGAACGCCCTGGATCAGTTAATCAAGGATATTTGAAAAATCCATAAGATTCAAGAAAAATACTAAAATGGTAGGTTTTTTAATCCTTTCATGCACTTTGAATTTTCTAATTCCTAATATGTATTAAGTTATTACGTTGCTTTTTGCTATTTACTTGTGAAAGTGCCTTTATTTTAATTATATAATTTATTATTTTACATAGAATAGTTAGTCCAAACTTCACTACCAAAAGCCGTCCCATAATAATTAAACTATACACCACCCTAACATAAGAAGTATAATTAAACTTATTGATATGGAAATGAGCATGGAAGAAAATAAAAAGGTTTAGGCAGATGTAATTAGGTTACCGTAATGACTTTGTGGGTGGGGCATTGCCTTAGGTTTTCTCTATGTTTCTGTGGTTTCCGTTATGCTTGAGCAAGTGAGTCATTAGCAAGGTTATCATGGTAATTGTGCGGAGCTTGGCATTATGCGGGATATTGCAAAACCTTGAGTTATTCAGAATAAAAATAACATAAAATTTCCGCCCATCCGTATTAATGGTTATTTTACATGTACAGCTGGGAATGTTCAGGAAAACTAATAATAAAATCATTGATGGACCCTACTTCAAGTATATGAAGTTGTGTCAACTAGTGATGCCTATTTTATTAAATAATAATTCTAGCTTTTTAGAAAAGGAGATGGGTTAAGATCCAGTGAAAGTATATATAATTTGTTATAAATATATTTAAATCCTTTGAATCGTGGTTTGAACAAATAATAAGTCTTTGTTTAAAATGTTGCTTTAAAAATACAATCTTTACCTTCCATTGATACTTGTTGCATTTAGATAATATTCATGTTCCTATGGAAACCTGCAAGTATGGTTGGAGTACTTACCCGTCATTTGGGAACTGTTCATTTTAAATGAACATATATAAGGGCATGCCCATTGTTACCTTCAAACCACCCCCATTTTACACCAAAATCACTGTAGCAGTAGGTGGGTAATAAAATATAAGAGAGGGAAATGTAGGGAGATATAGGGTAATAATAGAAAAGTGGATGAATAGGGATGAGATAGGGGAAAATTTGAGATTGCATTGGACATTCCCTAACCCTATTTCGCTGCACATTTTGAACTCGTCTTTTCTTTGGAAGATACGGATCATTTCGATTCAATAATCTAGTTTTTCCTATATCACAAGCTTAGAGTTTGGAGCAATTTGAATATTTCCATAAATTAGTATTATATTTCACTATGATAATAATCATGTAGCAAGGCATGGATCTGTACTGGTACTAGAATGGTGTAATTATTTTAGTGGATTAATATCTGGTAATCATTTACCATGAATTGGTTCTTACAGATACAAATGTCAACCATCCTAAAAAGGTCTTCCATACAACACCCTACCACCAAGATCGCTTGAAAACACAAACCTCTGGAATAAGGAACCCCAACAAGCGAGTTATCCTGTGACTAGGGATATAATAAGACGTCAAATGTTCTCCCCTCCTGACAAGACTCATAGTAATGTGCCCAAATAGTAGAGTGGTAGTATACATGTCATCCAAATATGGCATAAATGACAGGAGATACTTTTCCACTCATAAACGTAGAACTCCGTCCGGACCACGCGCCATTGTCCGATCCCCGGCTGCCGCGCCAATCCGACGCTGCGTGCGTGCGCCCGCGTCCCTGCCCTTCCCCGGCCGTCGGATCACCGGCTACAAAGCCAATCCAACCGCTGCATGGCGCCCGCGTCCACCGCGTACAGCGAGCGACTAGATAATTGCGTGCAGCTGATTTAAATTCCGATTAAACTTCCGATTTTTGTACAAAATTCAAACAGTGTTCAAAATGCGTGAAATAAATTTCATAATTCTTCTAAAATCGAGAGCAACCCATTTTAAATACTTTTGGAATTTTTTGATTTTTTTCACTTTTTTAATTTTTTTGATGCGAACTAGTAGAAGGTACTTATGAAACTTACATCTATACTAGCGAAAAGCTGATTTAAATTCCGATTAAACTTCCGATTTTTGTACAAAATTCAAACAGTGTTCAAAATGCGTGAAATAAATTTCATAATTCTTCTAAAATCGAGAGCAACCCATTTTAAATACTTTTGGAATTTTTTTATTTTTTCACTTTTTTAATTTTTTTGATGTGAACTAGTAGAAGGTACTTATGAAACTTACATCTATACTAGCGAAACTTGGCCGTGTTCTGATGAAACCTGAAGAAACTTTGATGAAACTTCGATGTAACCTAATGAAACTTGGATGAAACCTGTTGAAACTTGATGAAACTTGAATTAACCTGATGAAACTTGAAGAAACTTGAAAAAAACTTGGATGAAACCTGATGAAACTTGATAGTTCGGCAAAGTTTTACGAGTATGAAACCCAAGTTTTGTTAGGCGAAACCCAAGTTTCAGTAGACGAACCCCAAGTTTCACCAGATAAGTTTGAGGAGTTATATGTCAACATATATCTTGTTTTGTTCGAAAAAATACGAGGAATACGTTGGCTCAAACGGTTTGTGGATTGGAGCACCCAGTCAAAAAATACGGCCATTCAAAAAGAAAATATACGTGTGGGACCACCTTGCATGTGTACTGTTGCCTCCTCCTCCCCGGTTTTCCGCGCGCGTTGCTGACTGTGCGGGCGTCCGGCCGCGCGCGCTCACGCCGGACGTCCGCACAGTAGCCTTTCCGATATATGTAACATTTGGTAATTTTAAAATAGATGTCCACTAAGAATCTTTAAGGTATGTAATATTAATGTCAAATCTAAACAAAAAGGAAAGATAAGGGATGGTTAATTGCTTGACTATCTTCAAATTTTTCTATTAAAAGAATTAGTCGGTAATGCTGCCGCCAACCTGACATTTGAGTCATCTGCTGATCTGCTCATCTCCCTTGCAAGCCAGGAGTGCAGGACCCAGGAGAGAGAGCACAGCGCAGGCTCATCTCCTCTCCCCCGCCGCCGTCATCGACTCTCGCCGCCGACGAAGCATGGGATCGTCCGTGAGTAGCCTCTCGCCGCATGCGCCGGTGCACGTGCCGGACGACGTCGTCGCGCAGATCCTCCTCCGCCTCCCGGTCCACCCCGCCGAGCTCCTCCGCGCCTCCCTCGTCGCCAAGCGCTTCCACGCCATCGTCAACAGCCGCGCCTTCCTCTGCAGCTTCCGCGCCCGCCACCGCGAGAGGGCCCCCTTGCTCGGCTTCTTCCACAACGAGGCCGGCGGCCTCGACGTCGGCGGCCGCTTCCTCCCCGCCTCCGCCGGCGTCTGTCCCGCGGAATTCGACCCGCCCGCCGACGCCGATGCCGACGACTGGGCCGTCGTCGACAGCAGGCACGGCCTGGTCCTCCTGCAGAGCCCCGGCGGCCTCTCCTTCCTCGTCTGGGACCCCATGACCCGCCGCCGGCAGGAGATCCCGGCGCCTCTCGACGTCAACGTCGACTACGAGTGCGGCAACGCCGCGGTGGTATGCCCCGGCCGGCGCGACGGCCACGGCGGCGCCGCCGCCGGCGACTGCCCGTTCCAAATCGTCTTCGTGGCCGTGGAGGACGACGAGGTGTCCGCCACCGTGTCGGTGTACTGCTCCCAGGAGGAGGACTGGAGCCTGGAAGCCGCCGGCGAGGTCTCGTCGCTGATCGAGTCGCCGCCGGGCGTGCTCGTCGGGGACGTCCTCCACTGGACGCTGATCAACGAAGGCATCCTCGCGTTCGGGATGGGCACGGGCGCCATGACCGAGCTCGCCATGCCGCCGGAAGCTCTCACCGCCTGCGAGGCGAACCTGCTCGTCCTGGAGGACGGCGTGCTCGGCCTCGCGACCTTCATGAAGTTCAGCCTAAACCTCTGGGCGCACCTCGCCGGCGAACAGTGGGAGCTTCGGAGGGTGGTGGAGCTGGGCGAGCAGCTGCCGCTCGTGCCGCCGTCGCTGGTAGGGGAGATGCCCGTGAGGATGCTGGGCCAGGATGAGGATGGCCGGGTGGTTTTCCTCAGGACAGAGGCTGGGACGTTTGCGCTGGAGCTGGAGACCATGCAGTTCAACAAGGTGATACACCACAACATGCAGGACAATATATATCCCTACAGGAGTTTCTTCCTTCAAGGTAATGCATGCATGCTTATATGCATCCATATGTTCCTATCGCATGAGTGGATTTGTTTAATAATTCATTTGTATTTTTGGGCAAATAGATTGTCACATTTGCCATATATATAATGAGTTTTGATAGCTTAATATGTATTATGTAGTGATGCAACAATGGTACGGCTTATTTCATTAGTCTCGTCTAGTTTATGTCCTGTGTTGTTATTGTAATTATGGGTGTTCCATTCAACTATATTAATTATATATCTGATCCTATTAAACTGCATTATAGCCGGTCTCTTTTCAACAATGGAAAGTTGAACAAATTACTAAAAAATACTTTCAAGATTTTTGAGAAAAAACCTACAATTTTTTTTTTAAAATAAAATATTACATTAAATGGTTCATAAAAAATAATAAATTTTTTAAACAGAATCCGAGCTAAACTAAAATAAAGAATTAAAGAGGGTCGTAATGTAGTCAAGTGTTGTAGGATGTAAAAAAGACTGTATGTAATTATACTTATGTGCAAGAAAAATGCTGAACCAGGGCAAAAGGGTTCTGTATCACTTGTGCCAAATTGTGAATATCGATAGGCAATGGCACAGGGCTTTGAGCCTCCTCTAAAAGGAGCTGATCAGGCCAGTCAATATCGTAGGGATCACAGATTGGCCAACAATACGATGACCATGCATCATTAATTTGTTCATTTGTTAGTATATAAACTAGATTGTTTCGGTGATTTTTTCCCTTCTGGACCATCATGCATGGACGTGTTTTCTTGGTTCTGTTCGTTTCATACTCATCATATATATGTATACATGAAATGTAAAATTATTTGTCGTTAACAAGCTAGTAGCTAAGTAATTAAATCCATATTCATTTTATTTTGTTGTGCATTCGCATATATTTCTGCTATGCATATTGGGTTAATGTGAGCTTTGATCAACTAGCTGAATAATTCTTTCTTCGACCAGTTGTTGAATAGTCTTAACATATGCCATCTTGTTAATCTTTATGGTTTATAGCGCACGTACATAGTATTCAGATGGTTTTAGTTGCAGTGTGAGTGTGACTATATATATCTTACTATTCGTAATATTTTATTTCAGATTTTTTTTTCTTATTTGTCTTCTCACACATGGCTTTTATGTTTTGTTTTTGGATTGGCAAGCAGCAGCAACGGTGGACAAAATGGAGCCTTAGGATATATATATGCGGATGCTTCGTTTATCCTACGAAGGATCGAGGCATCAAAACATTATATATTCTGTGTTGTGCACCGGCATACCTTCAGTTGAAATGCTACCTTTCACATCAATAATGCATGAACTAGAACCAAACACATATGCATGCATGCAATATGCATATCCTTCGGTTTATGAATGTTTTCGTTCAATAACATTCAGTTTAATTGGATGATTATAATAAGCAGCTGGTACTCGGCTCTGCCTTGACCTTAATTTGGATGGCTTGTAGTATTGCTACCATATCCGAGACCCATTTCAATTGAAAATTTGCAATTGGACAGTTTTTTGTGTCTCGATCAGATCGCATGCATGTACTCCTCTTACTGTTGTTCCATATATATATAAGTTCTAGCTTGTTCATGCACTTATTCATATATATGTTATAGTTTATTTTTATCTTGCAACTTAACTGGTCGAGTTGTGTTTAGGTTGTTTCAGTAATTTGTACATGCGCAAGATGTGAGCACACATCGACGTACAAGTATGTTTAATTAGCGTGTTTGTGAGTTCATTAGTCGAATAAGAATCGTGTCGCTGATGAAGCACACGCAAAATTAAAGCAGAATATATGTAGTTGCACGTACAGGCTTAACTGATCAATACCGATCAATTTCAGGGTATTTCGGATCAAGTGGTTGCTGGACTTTGTCTTAATTTGGCAGTGAGCTAGTCGGACGTCTGCATATATATGTCATATCTCATATGTGTGTGGAGAAGTGGCTGTATGTAGAATAGGTCATGTTTCTTAGTGGCCACGCTTGCACGTTAGTGGGTGCAATTAGTAGTCGATCATTAGCATGTGCGTACGCTTTGTATAAGAAGCATCTAATAGAAGGAAACGAAGCCGGTTGTGTGTTAGTGCCACAACTCTGCGTGTTCTTCATCTTGAGTTCGTTACCCAAAGAGTTCGTGGGTGAAATGCGAGGGCAAGATACACCAGTGAGTTGAGTGCATGTGATTCTCAAGCCAACCGTGCGTACATTCAATTATAAACGTTGCTGCATAGCCTGCATTATATGCGTTGTTATATAGGGGAAGGGGATGATCGATGTTGCTAATGATTAATGAATGAAGCATATGCTAATTGAGTTGGGTATTATTAGTCTAATTATTTTCTGTGTCTAACTGTTTTAAATGCTATGTACATAGGAGTTGGATCACCACGTCTATATGACTATATGATAGGATAAACACACGCGCATACAGTGGTAGATACATAAAAAAAAAAAAAAATTCATGGCTGAGCAATACTTCACACTTATAAGAAAGAAACTAAACGTTCAATTCAAGAAACGCATGCATGTAGCTCTGTTTTTAGTTAGGATTTACTTTATTTACAATCGCCCGATAGAAATTGGGAATATTGTATTTGTACCTTCCACGGAAGAGGGAAAACACACAAGTTAAAATTGTCCAAGAAGCAGAAACCGATGAAAAGGATGCCAAGGTCGACGTTGGCTGTCTGCTGTGTTCTTGGTGTGGAACTGAGATACTCCATGTCACTTTCTCTCTCCAATCAGAATGATTCTCTCCCTTTTTATTAGTCGAAACAAGCCTGGTTCTTGAGGTTTGAATCACTACTGATTATATATATATATTAGTATCAATTATCAAAGAAATGGTACGCGCGATGACTTGCTTGTTTATATAAAAAAGCTCGAGGAGAATTGAGCGGTAGTGCTAGTGCCAGTGGGAGCCTGAGAGTACTGCACTATTGCTTCGGTTCACAGCCGGAGGAGAGGAGAACCTTGACGGTTGACGCCCTGCGACTGGGACGCCTGACGCCTGGATCGGAGGCCGGTGCAGGTGCAGCCGCCGCCCGCCGACGCGAACGCCAACGCAAGGTCAGATCAGCTTCTGTCGCCGCGCGTCTCTCTCTCCCGTTTCTCGTCTTGCTCCCTATCAGATGGCTCAGGTGGAGGATAGCCTTGTACACCAAGAAAGATATAAATGGGGGTCCAAATCCAAGCCTGAGCCATCGCCTTGGCCGCCTAGATGGAGGATCCCGCACCTGTGCGCATACGATGAACACACGCATGGAAGGGATGGATGGACCATCCTTCTCACGCAAGCATCCATGGTTCATGATCAGGTCTCTTGCTCGCCTTAGAGCAGGTCCAACGGTATTCAAGTTAGGATGGATTTGGCATTATTTAGCATTGTTTGATAAGCTGTTTGACACTGTTTTGTTAAACTCAAACAGTGCTAAGTACATCCCAAGTTGGCCACCGTTGTGGTTGCTCTTAGGCTCTATTCTGTATAACTTAATTAATTTGTTTAGTTATCTTCATTTAAAATATAAATAATTTAATTTTTTTTATTTATCGTTTTTCTATGTTTGTATCTAAAAGCTCTAAAATATAAGTGAAATAAAGAGGACCCAACTCTCGAGGCTGTCTTGGGAAACTCTTGAGGTTGAATGATCATGTGATGAAATATTATCAAATTTGTGTTTGAATCCTTGTACATTGACTCATATTTGCAAGGCACTTGAATAGAAACTAGATTTTTCATACGAGTGTTTGGCGCCTGGCGAACATGATCTCTCTGGACTTTGGTCCGGCATAGCCCTGTTGTTGGAGGACCAGCGATGTCTAGGACGATGTGGTGTCAGGCCGGGTCATGCAACTCATATGCTACGCATTTTTTTATCATCTTTTCACGTTTAAAAATTAAGTGTTATATATGAAAGTTGTAAAGAATCTATGACATTTGTTATTTTTATAATTTTTTATTTAAGAAACAAAAAAAATAAAAAAGTACAAGTGTACTGTTGTGTGGGGACCTATGCGTTCATGGCCTTTTATGTAGGATTTGCTAAGTGCTTTGGATTGGCATGCTTTTTATGATATGATTACGATGGTTTAGTATAGTGTAGGTGTTCTTAAACTAATGTGGGTCAGGTTGAGAGATACTTTTCTAGAAAATTGGTTTGCCTGGTTTCATGTGCACAGGTGATCGGAGTGGGTTGCCGTACGTTGGCAAATGATTGAGGATGTGGATGGGTGATCCATGGCCCAGATGATCAAGGATTCATATGCAAGTTGATCAGACGCAATCTAGGTGCGTGGATGAAAGACATTAGATAAAAGACTTCGAGGTGCTCAAGCCGGAGCGGTACAAGGGGAATTAGACGTTTGGCGGACTTGATGGTCAATGAAGCGAAGAGGCCAAAGGATAACAGCTTTGGAGAAATCACGACACATGAAAGGTGGTTTATCAAAATGGGTTATCAAGTGTCACGTGAGTCTCACTTTGATAGCCATGCTGAGAGAAAACTCGATTCTTCAGCGGGTTTAGGGTGAGCCAAAGTTGTAATGAGGTGAAAGCTAAGTGTGGTGGCTAGTTATGCCTCCACTATATAAGTGTCATGATCCCATATATAAAATTATGATTTTAGAGGCTTGTGGAGATAGGTTAGCTAAATCGCTTGAGGTTTGTTGGAGACGGGCTTGTGTTGATCTTCCCTAATCAATCACTTCTTTTTAATCACAAAAAAAACTTCAATTTCTCGTTTGATTTTCTTGCTTTTAGCCTTTGTTTTGGGCTTTTTAAGTGTTCTTGGCTTAAATCTTGGAAAAGCTTGGTCAATTCATTTTGGTGATTGTAGTTGAGTGATTGTAGATCACATAACGTGCAGGAACATATCTAGAACCATCTCATCCAAATAATCATTTAGATTTAGCCATGGATTGAGAAGTTCATTTTTGCTTGGTTCATGACCTAGGTTTTGTAAAACATAGAAAGGTTCAATTTTTCGAAACTATGGCCTTGATTCTTGTGGGAAATGGATGTTAGACATCTTAGAGAAGCTATGTTTCAAATTTAAGCTCGATCAGATGGTCCAATCATGAATCAAGTCAATTTTTGCTTTGTCCTAAGCTATGAATAGTGCAATGTCCAGCACAACACTACGTGTTGTCTGCCATGTCATCTCAAGTTTGTTGCTCAAGTTTCTTATTTTTGGAGAAGTTGATGACAGAGAAGCTCGTGGGAGGCTTCAAGTGTTTGTGAGGTTGGAATCCACTTTCCAACACGGTGAAGCCAAATTGGACTGCGCTTTTCGATGTCATGTAGATGTAAAATCGTCACAGCAGGTAACAACCTTCGAAATTGCTAACCGTATAACTGGTTAACAAAATCGTGCAAGCATTTTCTTTATGTTTTTCCTTTAAATTATCTGATTGTATTTTCGATCACTTAACTTTTTAAAAATGTTTCTTAATCTTAAAAGTTAAAAATAGACTTTTAAATCTATTCGATTGTCACTTCTTGCTTCTCAAAGCCAGACCTCTAAAATTTCAGGTACAACAGTTGATGGGCCAAAAGCCCAAAAGCTTCCGCTTCTCAGCATGGATGCAAATTGGAAAGAGAGAAAAAACATTTTATCCCCAGCAACTATCGTCAAAGTGCTATTTTGCTCCTCTCAACTCTGAAACCAGACAACCAACCTTTCTCTGCTATTAATAACGAACAAAAATACCCCTTCAACCGAAACCACCTCGATTTTGGATGACGTGGTGTCCTAATCACAATAGTTTTAATAAAAAAATCAAAAAATCAAAAAATCAAAAGCTTAGAAAAATAAAATAAGAAAACTAAATAAAAAATTTGTAGAATTCAAATATGCAATAAAAAATATTATATTTTCATAGAAACTTATACGCAAAAATATATTTGTATTATAAAATCTTTTACTGATTAAATAGATCAAGTATTTCGACAAAACTAGTTTGGATTGTGGAAATTTCGAGCGAACTAAGAAATATAGAAGGATGTTATTTTAACTTTCAACTTGAATTTATAAATTCAAATTTAAAGTTAGTTTGACCTTTTAATTGTAATTTAAAATTTTCAAATTCAAAGATTGAACTAACATTTTACATTTTTTTTTATCAATTTCTCCAACATTCCATAAGATAAAGTAATTTTTCCATGTTTCTAGAAGCCCAAGAAAAACCTAAATACTTGATTGACTTAACCAATAAAAGATGTTCCAAGGCACAAAACAATTTTTCATATAAGCACATACACTAACATTATTTTTTTATTGCATCTTTGGCTTCTACACATTTTTTTAAAATTTTGTAGGTATATTCATTTTTCTTTCTAAGCTCCCTATAACTTTCTATAATTTTTTAGAATCTATGCTCAGATGGCACGACATCCAAAATCAGGATGGATTCGATGTAGGGATATTTTGCCTATAGTTGAGAGAAAATTGATACCTGATTTTAAAATTGAGGAAGATCGAACCATGCCAACAGCTGAGGGCGGTAAAATGAATTTTTCCATGCAAATTTATCCTCCCAGGCCTGCCATATCAAGGCCAAAAAAGTCCACAATTGCCTCGGACCATAGGCAACAACTGTACACGTTCGCGTGCGCCAGCCAGGAACCACCATCATACTCATATGGCAAATCGTGCACAGAAAAAAAGAAACAGGCGGCAATAGTGGTTCTGAGTCCCAACTCCGAAAACAGTTATATACCAACCGTAACGTGCTGTACAATGTAAAAGGGCAGTGTCACATGTTTGTTTGGTATCACGAATCCCAGCAGCAATGAACCTGGCTTCATGCAACTTCGTTGCGATTTGCGAGCCAGATCTCAACCACCACCAAGTGAACCCACGTACAGCTTTGAGCTACCCTATTTTACAAGTTGAGTTATTACAACCACCCGGGCGACTGCCAAAAAATCGCTCCCGCCTCCTGCCAGCTAAACTGTGTAGTTTCCTGGTGTGGGATATTGGCCAGAGAGGGGTGGCCCTGCTGCTGGTACAGGTCCAAAATTGAAAGGGTGATTGTACATGCAGGCTGGCCCAAACTTGCAGTAACCAAAGCGGCCATAGTATGTGCACACAGGCTGATCCTGTAATAAACATAGACATGACAAGAAACAAGGCTTAGCGGCCCAGTTTGCAAAGCCAGAGACTTGAACAGAAATAAACAACAAACGCCACATAAACTATACTACTAGCATGGAGTTGCCGGTTGATATCAAAGTTCAAATCATCAGTTTAGGAATACTCTCTCCGTTCCAAAATATAGGTCATATAAATTTTTGACACGGTCTTCAAAGTATAACTTTGACCGTCAATTTCTTTCAAATATGTCATTAGCAACTACAAAACTAACATCATATCAAAATACTTTTAAATACGGATCTAAATATATTACATGCATATATTAGAACATGAACATTTTTACTTAATTATTAGTCAAAGATTACAAACATTGACTTTTGGAAAAACATGCACGCCCTATATTTTGGAACGGAGGGAGTATTATATATCTCTTGACAAATATTCTGACCCTCTACCTTTTCCCTTTCGGTGAGTTTTGAATTACAAGGAAATATCATAGGTTTATATTATCTATATAGAAAAATCTAACACATATTGCCTTAATGAGAAAATAAAATGATCAGAAAGTACATACAGGTTTAATAGGCAAGCCGATAGGGCTAAGAGCTCCTGTTTGCAGAGGTACACGTGATCTTGGATGGTGATATTTGCACTTCATCCTGAATTTGCAAAACCCACTTTTGACAAAATGTTGACATTCAGGTTGGCCAGGTCTTTCTGGATATTCGTCAGAAGTCATTTGCTGATGTACAGGTATATCAGCTGCCTTGTACATTGGATGATTAATAGGAGCAGGAAAATGTTGAAAAGGGACCCCAGAAGGGTAATATGGATTTAATGGAACCTGAAAGCAAGATTTGCATATGAAATAATTTCTATGATAAATACTGGTGTTAGAAATAAATAGGTAAAAATTTATTAAACCGGAGAATTGAAATAATAATAGGCTATTTTTCAGCAGTCTCAAGCATAAAACTTCTATTTACTAGTAGCTTTGGCCACAAATTAAAAAAGATAGTAAGTAGATTGTAGATACTAAGGATTACAGCCTGCAGCCAAGGATTGTGTTTTTCCTATTACTTTCACACTTCAAACAGACAACTCAAACAACTGTCTTCTTACAACTACTACAACTTTATTACGTAGTCAAGCGGAAAGAGGATATTCAAAGGGGTAGGGAAAACTTATTAATACACCCTGCCTGCCCTCTCATAGAACTTGTGAGGTGCATACAATTAGATAAAGGAACGTCTGTCGCTAGAAATCTCACCGAACTTTGTTTTAGTGACCCATTGTGGGGTACTCGAAATCACACGTCGGTCTATTCAAGTAGAGCGGAGTCACCCATCACTGTGAATCCAGGGGCATGCAAACTGATGAGTGGAAAGTGGGATCGACCCATAATAGAGGAGATGAATGAGAGAGAGATTAAGAAGGAAATGGAAAAAATAAGGAAAAAATGAAAGAGAGAGATTGAGGAAATGGAAAATAAGGAAAAGGGAGGCATACAGATGCTCGTTGCTGAATACGAGAGTCAGAGATGGCACCATCATATATTTTTTGGACAGTTGTGATCAACAAATGGCAGGAACAGACAATGGATTCACATGTTGGAAAGAAAGCTATATGATAAACGCTTAGCAAAACGATACTGAGTGATAACTGGCCCAGCAGCTGCCTGCGATTTAGCAAATCGGATACTTCTCAAGGCAAGAAACAAGATCGACCTCACCTACAATACAGACTTACAATACAGAGTGATAACTGGCCCAGCAGCTGCCTGCGTTTTAGCAAATTGGACGCTTCTCAAGGCAAGAAACAAGATATCCTGGATTTTCTCTTCTTAGGTTTCCGATAACTCTCAAGGCAAAAAAAAAAGCTATCCTAGATTTTCCGTTCTTACCTCTTAGGACTCAAAAAACAAATTTTCACACCCCCCCAAATCACAAATAAGTTGCATTTACAATGACATGATCCCAAGACAACTTTGGCCAGCAATTTCTATCATTATATATCTAAATTTTTCAAACCTAGTAAAACTATAAAATATTCTAAAATAAATCCACACACACACACACCAATTTTTATGTCTGTGAGTTGTGAAGTTAGGTCTCTGATGAGTTGTGGGCAGAGGAAGATGGAAACAGGAGTCAGGTTGTGAGTGGACAGGGTATGGGTGGTACTTGAGTTCGCCCTTGATCACATACCAAGGCTTTTCCTGGCAAGTGAAACGATGCTCTTTGAAGCAAATAAGAAATACTTGATTGATTATTTTCATAAAGGCATAACATCAAATCTTTAGACAACTCAAAACTTATCCCTTAGAATCACGAATTTTGTTTCCTGTGCACACCAAGCCACATTCCTGACCGGTTACAACACCCTGCCACTGTTGTTGCAGTGTGCTGCACCCTCGTCCTGCCTACAGCTTCGACAAAAACTTTTCCAACCTAAATATTCGTACATATATTGATTATCTTCGTTAAAATATATTAACTACATGAACTCGAAAACAAGACTTATTTTTGTGCATAATGCTTGATAAATGATGAGCCCTAACTTATACATGCTTTCTTTAAACAACTTCAATTAGCACGCAAAAAACATTTCGTTAAATAACTTTGATAATTCTCAAAAACAGTAAAATGAATAAGTTGACACATGATGAAAGCTCTCATATAAGTACTATTAACACTTGATGAAAGCTCTCATATGAGTACTATAAACACTTGCCAGCGCACAAGTCTGCAAGATATGCCAAAAGTTCTGTTTTCAGTACTCGCCAAAAAAGCAGTATATGAAAATTATAAAGGACCATCCAATGAAATTTTCATGTCAACTGTTGGACTGAATTTAACATTCTCAAAACATTTACCTGATGATACCCACTCCATTCCGGAGATGGATACATTCCTTGAGGTGGAATCATTCCAGCAGTATATGATGGTGCTGGAGCTAGAAAGGGAACATGCTGTTCATTCAATGCCCTCTGGTCAGGCCATATCGAAACATTAGGCTGAGAGGATCCTTGCACATTTTGCTGTGGAGTATCCCCATTCTCATGCTCCAACAAAGGATCTTTTGAACCCGCATTAGTAGGATCAGGATGGTGAAATTTGCAATTAGTGGCGAATTTGCAGCTCCCGGTGCGCATATAGTATGTGCACTCCTTTTCCCCCTGCAAAATGAAAAAAACCAAATTCTCAATAAAAGAAATGCCATGACCAACGTCGCCCTGGCCTGGGGGGGGGGGGNNNNTAGTGCACATCAATAGTTAGGTGCAATCATGCAAACCACAGTCATTTTTGTCATTGAAGTCAACACTCAACACTAAAAATCCTGAAAATATTATGTTGTAACATCTTTCAAATTTTCACCCCCCAGAATCAAAGTGAGTCAGAAGAAACAAATGGAATAGCTTTGGTCCCTTTCCATTTAATAATTAATATACCATTTATAAGAGCTTTATTATTTTATAACTTCCAACATATATTGAATTAAATTTTGATATGGGGTGTACTTTGAGATTAAAGCAAAAAAATATGAATTTTCATGTTAATCTGTTACAAAATTTAAATCATTATTCTTTTCAGCTGCAAATTATAATCTGGAAAAGTTGTGGGCCCTCAATAGGAGACTTGCAGAGACCAAAAAAATGCAAGAGTAAAATGGTTTTCAGAGCTTTGAAAAGAACCACTAAAAGCCTTACAAAACTGGCTACAAAATGCTACATCGTTTGGCTTGTACAAAAATGAGAAATTTCTAGGTGTAGCTGTTAATTTTAGTTTAAGCTAACAGTGCCTTACATGTATTGCATGATTGTTCAAGTTATTGATTTTCACAATATATCTACTTAACTGTGAATGTAACCTAATGTAACTCAAATGGATAGGATACAAGTTGAATAAACCAATGGAGGACTTACTGGACGAAGTGGAAGACCTAGAAAATTCAGGTCAACCTTTTCAGCTTCTGTTTTCCCATCTTTTCCTTCGCGGTGGAGATACTTGCAAGATGGTCCAAATTTGCATCCTCCCGGTGTTAAAAAGTACTGGAAGATGATGTTTTAGGAAAAGGGTAAAGAACAATGATAGATTTGTCATCAGAGAACTAATCACTACCACCTAGTTATATTTTCCATCAGATGTCATCAGAGAACTAATCCCTACCACCCAGTTAGATTTTTCATCAAATGTTTGTGTTATTGAGCAAGTGTGTTTGTGTGCAGTACAAAACTATGGTTACACGTTAGCATCAGCTTTTTAAACTTACAGCAAAACAGAGCTACACCATAGGGAAACTTTACTCAAGTTAGAAGAAGCATTACAAGAAGCACAATTTGTTGAGTATCTATGGCATGTAAGTACGATAGCATTACATTACAGTATGCATAATCTGTTGGTCATCTATGGCATGTAACTATAGTTTATGTACTAAACAGGGAAGCCACTGAAAAGCTATTGTGGGTATTATTGTGGGACAGACAAGGTGAACCTGAGACAATAGGAGAAAGTTGGGATGGTGGAGACATGCGCTCAGTTCAGAACATCATACTCTAACCGAGTTGGTTGTAGTTAAACCAAGGGTGAAATCTCAAGAGACAGAAAAACCCCACTTAGCTTGTAACTCCAGAGATCCTGCACTTATCCCCATAAACTCAACATTTCCACGTGGGCCATGCAGGCTAATCAGGCAAGCCTGCCCAACTAGCCAACCCACATCAATTCATTATATTTATTGAACCCGTAAGCATTTTGTAGTACTGATTTCCTAGTCTTGATTAAGGCCTTGTTTTGCATGCACAACTCTTACTGATTAGTGATTACTGAGAATCAAACTATTTCCTGTAATTACTAGCTATTGTTGGGCTTTCGACTAAGGCCCAGTTCTTTTCAGCTTAATAGCTTAACGGCTTAACAGCTTAACGACTTATCTACGTTTTAAAAACACATATGATTTGAGCTTTTTGAGTCCGTTTTTTCGTTGTTTTGAAGGTGGGTCCTAACGCTTTAAAAAGCAAGTCAAACGAAATATATCTTTATCTTGAGACTACCTCGAGAAGCTCTCGAAGTTCAGTCATTTCAGCAGTTCAGCTGATCAGCCGTTAAGATCAGCTCAAAAGAACAAGGCCTAAGACTTAATGGGCCGGCCAAGGGCCCCATGCCCCCACCAGCCTTGTTTCTGACAGCAATTCCTACAAATTTCCTATGAAAACCATGCATTCCAAGCAGAGCCAATACAAACTTCATGGTAATGGGTACGTGGTTACTCCCTACATGGACTAGGCGCTCATTTTGGACCCTGTATTTTCAAAGTAGGAAAAAATGTGATACCAGCTGATCTGTTTAATAACACAAAGTAGAGTAGCACCTCAATTGATTCCACCTGGTTTTAATTCAATAACTCCAATTGCCATGTTCTTTCCACAGTGAAGGCAAATGGATGGTCAATTACAACCTGGACTATAGGAAGTAACTGGTTTGGATTGGCCATTACCGTATAATGGATTTATGATTGGAATTGACTTCACTATTTGACGTGGATATTCATTCATTTTAAGTTTTTAACCATAAGACACAGTACACCAAACAATTCAATCAAATATAGAAATAACACACAAAAAAAAATCAAAAGTAAATGTTTCCTCGCAGAGCTCAGAGCAAATCTAAGAGAGAAAATCAGAGAATAAAATCAACAAACATATCAACATTCAACAGAGCGAAAGACATCAAACAAACCTTGCATTCCTCCTGAGTGCTACCTTCCGAAATGACTTCTTTTCTTTTCTCTCTGGCAGCCTTTGGAATCTCCAAAATTCAGAAACGGCACAGTATAATCAGGTAATAATGATTTGAGGGCTTCATACAAGATACAGATCATTCAAATGGTCGTCAGTCTATACCATTTGTGTGAGCATGAATTTATTTTATCATGTTAATGTGGAAAATATATAAATAACTAGGTTGGTTCAGTTGGAGGAAGCTTCAAGTAAGGACATGTAAAGGATGAAGTTTGCTCCCATATCCAGCAGAGATGGCATTAGCATTCATGGAAAAACAAAAGATCTCAGATATGGACATTATATTCTTAGTGAAAATTCTTAACAGTAGCATAAAAAAACAAAAAAAAAACATATGGCCTCTGTGTGGACTATCAAGAGATTTCCCAAGGGATTAAATGTAAAGGTTATAGACTTGTGAACCTTTTGATCTGCCTCATCTAACTTCTTGAAATAATTTCTTTTCTCAGCCTCCTCAGAAATCTGAAATTTCAGATACATTTATTGACCAGGCTCGAGCATTAACAAACACGATAGCATTTATAACTTCATTATAATAGTTAACCTTAAGTTCCTTTGGCTCCGTTCTTCCCTTCTTCACATCAATCACCTGCAACAGAGAAAAACACAAAGGTAAGTAGTAAAAGCAGAATTGTTGCTGCATGGGTTAGTTGGGTATGGATCCAAGGACCGAGGAAGTGAGAGTCTGGCGCACACCCTCATCTAGCCACTGCTAGGGCTCTTCCTCCATGACATGTTGGAGAGGATCTAAGGCTTAATTTAAAAAGAGAAAGACTATAGGTTTGTCTGTTTATTTATCCAATTTTTTAATTTATTCTCCAATATAATCTGGTCAGTCTTTCATATGAGTATAAGAACCACATTCTTATTCTTATCCCTAAAAAAAATCTTTTATTCCAAAAACAATACCTAATAACTTAACTAGAACTCTTATCTTTAATTTGGACAAACCTACCCCTAATTTAACTAGGACTCTTATGCTATACTTAGTCGTAAGGTCTATGTTGCAATGCACATGGTTGTCAAAACGTCATTGAGGCGTCGGTTCAATAATGCCAACACGGTAAGGTGGTCAAAGGTGGAGACCGACACATGCAAGGGGCCAAAACAGCGGGATCCAAGGTCATTGCCGCTGAATTTGAGGTAGAACCAGGTGGAGGCCAGAGGGGCAGCATGGAGCAGGGGGTGAAGGCCAGTGTGGAGCACAGAGGACGCTGCCCCCCCCCCCCCCCCCCCCCCCCCAAAACACACACACACACACACACACACACCCCTGATGCGCTAGTAGCGTGTGCTCCTCCTGCTAATCCCTCTCCATTTGCTCCCATCAGCCGCTGTCCAGTTTGGATTGAGTGGGTCGAAGGGGAAGGAGAGGCATGGGATACCATAAGCCTAATGGGATGAGCATTGTTGGGCCAAAAGCTTCTTGTTTGGCCCATCAGTGAAGACTGAACAGTACAGTCATATCCTATTTCTTGTGTGCAAACTGACTTTTAAAAGTGTCTATGGCGTTGCCTCGGCTCGAGCATTAAGCACTGCAAAGTTAAAAAGGTAGAAGCAGAGCCAGCTCGCCTTGCCTTACCACTCTAACAACCATGCCCATGCATATATTTACTCGCTGCTACCATACCTGTGGCACTTATCACGTGTTACAGTACCAGGAACTACTTGACTAGTGTGCCACAGTACTCATTGTACACCATAACAGCAATTCTTTCACATACATCTGACTTAAGTTCTACAGATATATAATTGGTGTTTCACTAACTGAAAAGTAACGCTGACCGCTGACCTCATATGATGACTTCTTGAGGTTTTCTGAGTTAGATGTGCTCCCCTTATCAGCAAAGCCCTACAGAAAAGTAGGCCTTAGCATTTCACAGTTAAGCTAACGAAGTTTAATATAATGTACACCAAAGAACTAATCGCAAACTTGACTGCCCAAGCCATATTATTCATGGTCAAAATGGCATTAGGATGGCATGCCACATTTTTTTGGCGCGATCAGTTCTGGAGACACACTTTTGCAGTTGCTTAAAAACTAGTCAAACTCATTGTGGAAAAGGCAGCTTTCACCAGAAAAATAAATAAACAATGGGCAAAGGTAGTACACTACATCTTTTGTGATCATGTCAAATAGATGTTCATTTCTAAAAACAAAGTAAAGAAGGCTTACCAATGGATCTATTTCAGTTGAAATATCTGGAACAAGACCTTCATATTCTTCTTTAGGAGTCTGATACAAAGTTAAAATGAAAATTAGAAACATCAGCCAAAGTGTATCCAATGACACATACCAGTTTAGAATTGTTAATACATATTTTTGCTAATTTACCACAGAGAAAAGGAGTGTCAATATAAAAATAGGCAGTTGGACATATTAATACGCTTCAGCAACAGTTATTTAAAAATACCCACAAACAATTATATGAAACCGTTTAATCTTAAAAAAATATACCTTGACCATACGACTAAGAATAATTAAGCCAATTATCTCCGTATATCATCATTGATGGATGTGGAAACACCAAAATAGTGAATGTATTGAACAGTGTTTCCCTAGGTGCCACCTAGGCCCCACGTAGGCGCTAGGCACATCTTAGCCGCCACGATTTTGGCCTAACTGGTCACCTGGGCGAGCAGCCTGCCAACGTGGTGCTAGGCATCGCTGGGCAGTGTTGGCTGGGGTGGCGACCGGTGGGGGAAAAAGGTGGGGTAAGGGGCCCAACTGCCCGAGCCAGCACAAATCAGGACCATGGGGGTGGGGTCATGATTAGGGTTACCCGTGGCGTGGCCTCCCTGGCTCCCTGCCGAAATTGCAGCTGCCGCCTGCCCAAATTGCTGCTGCCGCCGCCATCTTCTTCAACATCACCGCGGCTGTTGTCTCCTTCAACTGTCAAGGTTCCCCTTCCTCTCTTCCACCGAGGTAATAACCCCATCCCTAGGCCACCACCTTGCTAGATGCTTCCCCTCTTCTTCAGTTTTTCCAGCCGACCGGTGCCCAGTGGTGCCATGGTGGTCCTCCTCTACAGCTTGATCCCCTCCCCCTTCTCTCACTTTCTACACTAGTCCCCTGCAGGCTGTAGCTGCAGCTGCCTTGCTGGCCTTCAAATACACCTCCTAGGCCCCCCTCCTCCAGACCTCCACTACTGCGGTACTGCCTTGCTGCCGAACTGTGCACTTGTGCAGTCCTGAAGTAATGCGGTGCACCGTGTAGTGTATTAGTGCCTAAAATGAGTTATTGAGTTAGTTAGCATTTACTAATTAGTGTATATGCCTTGAATATGCTTGGTAGGGTGCCATCTGTACTTTGTCTTACAAATTTACAAGTATAATAGCTCAAATTTCTTTATTTGGTTTGCGCGGCTAGCCCCCCTAGGCGCTAGGGCCCTGCTTGCCGCCCACCTACCGCCTATCACCAAGGATAACCTTGGTATTGAATAACAGAATAAGCAGAGGAAAGTATATAAACTGAATGAAGGTTATAACAAACAACAAACCATCCAATCGTGCCGCCAGTTAAACACAATTGTGTTTTAGCTATTGTGATGGTGATCTAGCTTTTGCAAATCCCCCAACTTCTGGTTAGCTCAAGTTTTTCTAGATTGGTTTATTACAATTTTGGTTGGTTGATGACTTCAGTGGTAGGTTCATGCAGTGCCAAATGGTTGGTTAGTGGTCATTACATGCTAAGATTACAAATCTCAATTGCCTCAATTTCTACAATATGAAGACTCTGACCAACCCAGATTCTTATTATATACTAATTTAGGAAAAGCAACATATAACAGTTGTGATCCCTACAAAGTGATAAGAGCAAAAATCAAGGTGTAGTGCAGATTAAAACTCGTATAAAAAATTGAGTGAAAAGGGCAGGAGCTTTGCCGTCCCATTAAAAGAGAACTCACATGGAAGATATTGTCTTGATAGTATCACAATATCTTGCACCATTGTATGTGCTAATAGATCTCATAAAATCATCGGAGGCAGTGAAACAAAGGAATTTGGAAACTCCATCGGAGGCAAAGACTAAGGAATTCGAAAAGTTGCGCGTGCATTTGCAACTTTAACAGGACAGACGCTCATCACAACAGACCATGATAGTTCTGATTTTTCAAACAAATTGTATCCACACACAACACTATATGAGCACCAGAATGGGAAAAGGGCACATATTGAACTCTAGAGCACACACATTTCTTCATCCTGATATAAATATGAAAGAAAAATGCAATGACTCTTAATTACTCGACTTTTAAAAATCAATTGGGGTCTAGGTGCATTTGGGTTGTTGGGTGTAAATACTTCCAAAAAATTACCATGTTTAGCACTTTAGCTGCTTCATAACCTAATGAAGCAACACACACTTATCTAGTTTGTGAATTAATTGCTCACGTCATAAGATGAAATTTGATACAAGTAACACACCTCTAGCTTATAACTGCAAGGATATCGTATAAGCATGCGTATCCCCCCAGCATCAACCACATGCAAACACCATGTATGGAAACTTATATGCATTCGCCAATACACACAACTCCACATCTTACTGGACCTCGACAACATAAAAATAAATAAATGCATACTCCAAACAAGCGCGAACTGCATGAAGCAGGCCAAGTACCTCCTAACAGGGATGCATTTACCCGCTCCAAAGAAAACAACACCACCACCATTATCAGTGCAACTGCGATGCAATACATCAGAAAAGACAAGGCTCCATTGCTCCAGCCAACTTCTTCCGCAGTCTCCGCAAGGTGCCAAATTTAGACGGGCATGCACGCACGCACAAAAAAAAAACCAGAAACACATGCTGAGGCAAAGCGTGAAAATGGAGAATCACCTGTTCACCATCGGGCGACGAAGCTTTATTGCTGCTGCTGTTGCTCCCGCTGCCGCTGCTCCCGCTCCCTTTCACCTGCACACACGAGCGCGCACAACCACATGAAAAAAAGCTGCTTCTTTTTACCCCATCCACAACCACAAACCACCAAACCCCAAATCGCCATCACCACAAGCAGATCAAAGCTCCCTTAAAGAAATAATCCCCAAAAAACATCGAAAGAAATAAAGTTCAGCACAGAGTTTTACTACTACTAGCTCCAGCACCAAGCCACCAACCCTGTTCCGCTTCTTCCGGGCCGGGTGGTTGAACTTGCACTTCATCCCGAAGCGGCAGCTCCCGAACTTGACGTAGTAGGTGCAATCCGGCTCCCCTGGCCGCCGCGGGAAACGCAGCTTGGAATCCGCGCACGCCGCCGCGGCGACCGGCAGCTTGTCGGCGGGGGCCTCATCGACGGCGCCGGGCACGGGACCGTCCTCCCACCCCGAGGGGGCGGGGAGCTCGTCAGCGACGGCGAGGCCGGCGAGCTGGTCCTCGATCGCCGCCGCGTCCCTGCCGTCGGAGGAGAAGGAGATCGAGGCGATCAGGGACGCGTCGGGGTCCGACTTGGGCGGGGGCTTCGCGTCGGCGTTCCCCATTGGACTCCTCGAAGCGGGCGAGACGGCGACGGGGAGGAGAGAGAGAGAGAGAGAGAGAGCAGGTGGGGAAGCGAAGCAGCGGAGTGGGGAAAAACCCTAGAGAGAGAAAGAGAGAGGTGTCGTCTCGTCGGGGCGGGGGAGGAGGGGTAAAAGCGTAAAAAAGGAGCGCCTCTTTTTACAAAGCGCACCTTTGCATGTAGCCCCCTAATCTCCTCTCTTATTTCTCTACCCGCGGAACGGGAGGGCTTCGCGGGAATCTGGTTGCCCAAGCTGAGGGCGACTTTTGAATAATAGAATTTGTGGGGTTGGTACGGAGGGAAAAGGGAGGTCAGGGCCTCAGGAGGGGAGACTGTGGGTGCGCGCTGTTGTGCGCATGTGACGCGCAGTGTGTCGTCTGACTAGCGTGCGACCGCGGGGGCGGTGGGGGCCACGCGGCGGTCAGACGCGGGGAGACCGGCGACGGTGGGGAGCGTGGACCCGGAGGAGGGCTGGGCCTGGGCTGGGCTTTTGGCTCGGGCCTGATGCTTCGGAGAAGCCGGGGATGCGTCCGCCTCGCGTCTCGGCAGGCAGCGCGGCGTGTCGCTTGTGGCCTGTGCACGTGGGAAAAAAATCCCTTTCTTTTGTTCTGAAAAAAGAACGTGGCCCAAGGAAGAAAACTTTTCTGTGCTTGAATTGCGGCCGTTTTGTGGTGTATTTGGACTGCCAGAAACAAATGGTGCTTCGATAAGAAAATTTTTACTTCCCCTGTTCAAATAATCCATTCCATATGTGTGATGTTGAGGTACTGGGCAGATCTATTTGCAGGTGATTCGAAAGAAGCATTGGTTCAGGGTGCCTCGATGCTTGCAAGGGTTGCCTCTGATGTTCAGACAAGCTGCCTCAAGCGTCAACGCCTCCTATCATCTGGTTCTTAATCAAAAGGGTTGATTCATTGTTCCTAAGTTTGTTGTGATCGTTAGGTTAACTCTATGGTTTGCATGTGTACTGGAATCTCACTTTAAACAGACATGTCTGTTCCTAGGTTGGAAAGTGTTCCTGTTTGTGTCGGAACCTAGTTTGTCTTTCCTTTGGTTCAGCCTTAGTGTGCTGTTTTGCCTGTAAGCTTTCAGACATGGTTTTCATTGTGTCTTGCCTGATGCAATGGAAAATGAGGGAAGGAAGCCCTCTTTTGGAAAAAAAAGAACGTGGCCTTTAGGAATGATCTCTATCTCTATATCTCTATCGCTGCTGCTATAAAATAACATGAACTTTTTATATACTTTATTTTAGACATTAATTCGATGGTCTAATTTTGTCTAATTCTTTTCTCCTAATCGCCTCTCTCAAGACATCGCGCTGACTCGCACATACACCCTATAGCCTCGCATCACGTAGACCCTCTAACCATGCCGCATATCATGACATCTACCCCCCTCTCGCACATCGCACCGCGACGTTTGTCCTCTTTTCCCACGTGTATTGGTGGCAGCCCCATGTGACATCCTTGTTTTCAAAAACTAGAGTTATTGTATGTGGCATTGGTTTAGCATAAATATTATTATTAAAAGACTTTAAGCCGAGAATAGGTGAAAAAAACATTACAAGTGGACTAGAAAAAGTATGAAAATCGTCCGAGTCCGAACAATGACGAGTCATCACCACCCCGAGCGCGGCCATCCGCTTGGCTGGAAGCTTCTAAATTTAGCAATACATTTTTTTCCACTCTAGTGATACATTTTTTTTACAGATGAGAAAAGGACAAAAAAAGAGAGAGGTTGAAATCCGAGTGTAAAAAAATGTTACGAAAATCGTCTGTAGAAACTGCTCATATGTGCAGATGCCTGCGAAATAGCCGTGAAAAAACAATAGCGTAGGAAACGAATATGGCTACACACGGTGTACACGATTTACAGGATACAAATCGGCTCATGCAGCATCATGTGCCAGTAAAAGTAAACTCTCGGATTGCAGCTGCTTTTTTTATCTTTGTGCGGGGAAAAAAGCAGTAAAGTCAAGTTGTTTGAAGCGGACTCAGCCGTATGGTTCAGGTAAACTTTCAGAGCTCTGTGAAGCGTCTGTCAAACAAAACCGAAACATTTGGCTTTAGAGAAGCATTCTTTTAATTGTGAGAAAACTAAAAGCAACTGAATAGACTGTACCAGATAGGGGCCTGGGCACCAGGCCATTTGACGGTTTGACTGCATTTTGATTCTGTAGGCACTCCCAAAAGATAACATACATGGCAAAGGCTATGTCATTATTACTGGACTCGAATCGCTACTGTGCAGAAATCCTCTGTGATCGCATAAATCAAAGTACATGTGCTTTTATCATACAAACTGGCAGAAGTGAGAACGAAGCTCAATTATTCAGTTCAGGCAAGAAATCATCAAAGCTACAAATTAAACAACTGGAAATCAGCAAGCCTTACCTTGAGATATAATGAAAAAAAAATCAACAACGAACCTTTCACCTTGACTGAAACACTTTTCCAGGATATAATTTTGGCCAAACCAAAAACTAGTGCAAAGCCTGGCATAATTTATACTCCAGGCTATGCTCAGAAAAAGGAACACCAAACCATAGATTAACACACCTTCCACAAACAAGGGAATTATGTTAGTTTAACCAAGCTGACATTAGAAATTTCCCCAAAAAAATTGGGATGAACAAAAGAACAATACAATTGACTTGGAATAATCCCAGTCAACAACAGGTCAGTTGGACCTAAATTAATGGAAAATTGGCTGTCAGGCAGAGGTGATAAATAATGGAATAAATTAGACTCCTAATGAGGGAATGGAATCTAATGCAATTATTCAATTAGCACCCCCTTCAAATCATTGTCAGAGAAGAAACCTGTACTTCCGCACAGGGGTTAGAAGTTATGTACTGCTCTTCTTTTTCTTATCACAGGAATGGCCAGTCTTTCTCTTATGACGGCTGAAATCTGACACAAACCGGAATGTCTGAGTGCAGCCAGGTTCCTTGCATGCATATGGTCGCACCCCGGTATGTACCCTCATGTGCTCCGTCCTTGCCCATGGCCACTTGAACGTCTTCTTGCAGCCCTTCCATGCACACTTAAGTGGCCTTTCATCCATGTGTACTTTGCGGTGCTGAAGCAAGTACTTGTGGCAGAAAAACTTCTTCTTGCATCCTTTTACAGGGCAAATATCACGCTTATGCAACTGCAGGTCCTGCTGTGTGCTGAAGCTCATGTCGCACCCTTCTATATCACAAGAAAACTTTGGCTCTTTATCACTTGCTTGACGTTTGCTGGTTTTTCTCTTGCAGTTCTGCATTTTGCCTTTAGATTTCACTTTAACATCGTTGGTTTTTTCTACTGGAATTTTATCATCCCAACTATCCAGTGTGGCTTCGTCTCCTCCCTCTACATTAAGCAAATAGCCAGCAGTGCTATCTTCTTTGTGATCTTCTCCAAACTGTCTATTTACCTTATCATTTCTATGCTTGTTATTAGAATTTAATTTCTTGTTCATCTTTTGCAATTTGCTGACTCTGTTTGACAGGTCATCACCTGGCTTGTCCTTATTAGATTTTCTCTTAGCACCCAGCAATTTACCTCCAGATTTCAATTTAGCAGCATCAAATCCTTGCTGTGGACTGCTATCCCAGTTGCCTGTTGTGGTGTCATCAAAATCTAGGTTAAGCCAGCTGTCCACATCATTGTCTTCATTGCATGATTCATGAAACTTGCTGTTTCTTTTATCATCCTGTTGCTTCTTAGAACTTGTTTTCTTCTTCATGTTTTGCAATTTACGCTGCTGATAGCTCTGAGTTTTTGGTGCTTCCTCGATTTCATTCCCATCGTCATATTTGTCATGATCATCAGAGTTTCCACGGTGGTCATAAGTAGCTTCAGAATTCATCTCAAGGTCACTGCAGTGCAAAGTAGCTTCATCAGAAGCACTGCATCTCTTCCTTTTGATTTTAGATTTCTCAACAGAATCCCCCTTTTTCCTTCCAGATATTCTTTTTGATGGGCTTCTGCTGACCAGTGTAGTACATCTAGTTGATGGTTCCTCTTGAATTTTGTCATGTGATTTAGCACTGAATATCTGTTTGCTGTTAACTATATCAAAATTTTGTTCATGCTCACGGGCTAATAATGGATGAACTTGGTTTGACATCCAAACTTTCCCACACCACCATCCAGCCACTTTTTTCTTTATTGTGCCTGATCTTTGTCCTTCATAAGCTGTCAAATTGTCCAGGTTTTCTTGGCCAAATGCCTTGTAAATGATGGAATTGTATGGTATCTGCTTGCTGTAAAGTGGAGATTTGCTCTGTTTGGCACTATAATATATGTTGATACCCATTTTTACTGCCCAGTCACTGCTTGTGGGTTCAGCATCCTCGTCCTGCAGAGCCAACTGAATTGTTCTGATGTCTTCTTCTGTCGCTTCTTCAAAAGTGATCTCTTTCCAATCATGCTTCATACCAAGTTCTTTTGATATGACTTTCGCTGCTGACTCTGCTCTAGGGTATTCTGCAAATTCAATGTAAATTACCAATGATGAACTTCATCTTACCAACCCAAAAAAATGCAGGATTAAGCAGTCCCATAACTAAAAACAACTGCTCTGTTGATTCTAGCAATAATTTAATGAAGATTACTCAAAAGAAGAATGAAATAACTCTGACTCATGTATCATGATAAATGTAACCCATATTTCACAGAATCTGAAAGCAGACAAAGTTCTGATGCATTCCCTTATTGCACCTTCATGAACTATAGAACAAAATGATCTAAAGCTCATTTTCAAAATTTCAGAGAGCAGTTGATTTCATTTGTGTTGCTTGTAAATACATATATAGTTTTTTTTTCAGAAAAGTTCAAACAGAACCAAACAACAAACTTGTACTAGATAGCAAGCTCAAAAGGATACCATTCTATATAACAAAATCCATTTTTTTAGGTTTTTACTGCTCCACATCTCACGACTAAAACTAATATTTAGCACAATTTAATATACAGCCCCAAGACTCATAATCAATAAAATACACAATTAATCTGTCAAATAAGTTAATATTCAGTGTGTAAACTCCTACTTGTCAAGTTTAAGATATTAAGAGAACATAGTGAAAGACAAATAACTCAGGAAATGGCCTAGGAACACCGCAGAAACTAGGGAACAATGTAAATACCCGGATGGCACAAAAGCATAATATTAGCACCACCAATTTGTTGAAGTTGTGTCCATGTCTCCAGAGCATGTTCTAGACAAAATACATGCATTCTGCAATAATCATGGCTGTACTTTAGCAGGGTCAGCACATCTGGTTCCTTTGGGGCTTTACTTGTGCTTATACAAGTATCTGCAGAGACTTTAACACCTGATTTAGTTAGACCATCAACTGAATCAAGATAAGCAGGAAACTTCTCATAGGAAGTTCCTGGGTCTCCCAGCCCTGTAAAATGGCTGATATCTCTCTGCCTACTAGGATGAGTTATTGACCACTTGGAAAGCTCTATGGGTCTCATCAAAGATGCTGTGTTTCTGTCTTCACGCTCCTCTTTATACAATTGCAAATTTGCCACTTGATCATGAACTGTACTTGCTCCCAAAAAATGAGTATTTGTGCCTTGATTTGCTGCATCATTTTTCTCACTGTTACTTGATACATTGTCAGCCGTTTCCTCTTCAGAATCCGATGTATCGTAAGCAGAAGCTAGAAGTCCAAGAGCAGAAGTACATCCATTGCTGTCGCTTCTGTATAGTTGTCTACACCGATCAGACACTTGAGTTAAACTTATGCTACGCATTACATTATCATCTGCTCCAGAAGCTTGCCCTGCTGGAAAGAGACATGATATTTATAAATAAAGAAAACGAACTTTATTATAATAAAATTATCTGTTTTATTTATTTTCAGGACCTAGTTATCCCTGGGGGGAGTTGTAACGATGCTATTTGCTCAAAGCAGACATGATGATATAAAAAAACATTACAAAAACATAATAGAAATAGATAATAGGGTCTTGCGCACCATAGAAGAAAGAAATATGACAACCAAACAATAACTAACTGGAAAAGAGATAATTAGGGAGGAAACTCATTAATTCAGCAAACAATTACTCCAAAACTAGTATACAGAATAAATTGGAGAATCAAATGGTGCTATATGCATATCTACTGCATGAGAGATGAGTGGAAGAAGGCGAGAGGATGCCGGTGAGGAGCAATGCTGACATAGGTGCAGCGCCACTGAACTAACTTAGTTGATTTCATGTTTAGCATATTGAAAACAAATAACTAATTCCATCTATAAGAGATTGTGACCTAATCAAATATAACTGATCCCATCTATTCCTAACTAAATTGTTGTTCCATGCATTACTGTTCGCACGCACTACAGTACACCCGACATAGTGTTAGTAAGATTAGGATTATATATACTGCATAAAATAACAATTCAGGACTAATTGAACACCAAAATGAGAGAGAAAACAAATGATCGGGTAAAAGTGATTAGTTTCTGCATAGGAGATTAACATTACCAAAATGAGAGATAAAACAAATGATCAGGTAAAAGTGATTAGTTTCTGCATAGGAGAATAACATTAAGAATAAAATATCCAAATTTTGCTAACCTTGTTGAGGAACTATCTCATGATTTGCGGTTATCCAATTTGAGATATCGTCTGATTTACCGATTTCTCCATGATTTGCACTTGATGAGATGCACTCTCTAGACATCATATACTGGACTGCAGCTTCTTTAGGTTGAATGATGGCTACACAAGCAAAGCTTAATATTCCACATTGAACGCATGGCAACCTCCCTTGATCTAAGAGCCCACCTCCTAGATGTGATTGATCTTTATCAGGTATTCCACTCTGTATTTCTGATGCTGATAAGCAAAAAGCAGCAGTATCAAGTTTGCCACATTTTGTTTGATAAAGTTTTCTTCTGTTGCATGCAGAGAAATATGTTTCACTAGCTGATTGAGACCCAGCCATGTCCACAATCCCTTTGCCTTTGTCTACTAACACATCAACAGGCATATTTTCCGTTGCTTGCTGACAAAAGCCATAGGGACCAGCTGTCAAACATTGTTTGGAAGTGACTTTAGGCTCCACCATCACAGGAAAGGATGGAAGGGGAAATGCAATCTCTGGAACAATTATACAAGAACCCTTATCCAGAAGAATACTAAGTAAATTGTTGTTTTCAGTCACACTTCCAACAAAGTTTTCTTTGATCATCATATCACCTTCATTCTTCTTCTTCTTGTTCCTTAATCGAGAGCTTCTTGGCACAGCATGAAAATCCTTGAGCTCGCTATAAAGGAAAATTATCTTTCAGAATAAATACAGCTCCACAAATCTGACACTAGAAAAATCACCACAAACAAACTGCAGACACAAAACAGAGTTGCTAGCCGTAATCCACTTTGTACAAGACCTAGAAGTTATGCTATAACTAAAAGATTAGTGTAATCATAGGAACCCACAATCCGTGTCACAAATAGTTTAAATTCCAGTAATATAGCTGGTCATGTCAATTAACTTTAAAGGGAGAGGATGGCATCTTCTCCAGTATTGTTACACAACCCAGCTCTATAACAACAAAAGAGTCATCATATTTATTGCAGCACACCTTGGACGTATTGATAATGCTAGCTTGTAAAGCAGCTGATAATGAGACACCATTGGACCACAATTAGTTGAAGCCCTCCGGATTGCAGCTTCTTTAGCCACTTGCAACCAGTGGGGTGTTGCAATGTTTGTTGCTTCACCACAATTATATCCTGCACAAATGAAATAGTTAAATAGAATAATTGTTTTCTTAATAGCAGTGGAGATACTTTGCAAGAACTGGTATTCCTAACTGTTCAGGGAAAGAAATCAAATGGCAACATTAAAACATAATAGTGATTTGGTGGCTACAATACATGAAATCAACATGCAAATGCAACGCTCTACCAATAAAATGTAGTCACATTATTTTAAAAAAAAATTGGAACTGTGTTCTGTTATGAATTTTTGTGTTCCAGCAGTTATTCTTTTTAAAATCCTTTTATATACAGAAAATCACAATTAATCAGGGTTTGACTTTATAGCTAGCTAGTAGAAATTTTGTTTGAATGGAGTAGATCCATACTTTAATCACATGAACTTTAGTTAGATCAGTCAACTCGCAATATAGTCAGTAATTTATAACACAAGTTCAATCAATCAAATCCAAACCTAAATTAACAAGATTATTTTTTAATGGGGAACACATACTAGGGAAGGTGCACATCCATTAATAAGTTTATACTTTTTACATAGGGCAACAGTAAAGTTTCAAAGTCAAAGGCCGTAGCTTGGAGATCCTGGACAGCTGGACTCTCTTGCTTGCATGTATCCAAGCTTAACCATAATTTACATTCACTGTTATCTGATTTTGCAAGTAGACAAGGTTGTGATATATTTTGATGACATAATTTACAAGATTCCAATTTTGAGTCTCTCTAGCGGAAGCTTAGATCCAGACAGCTCAGAAATATTGTCCATTTAAGGCATATGAAATGGTACCAAGGATACCGATCAAGTCAACAACTGGAAATATGAGATCAGGTTGTTGTCACATGGCCCAAGAGCAAGGTTGGGACTTGGGTGTAAACATGGAGACAGAAGGATCATATTGTAAATATGTGAGGATGTGAATGATTTAATTAGATGAAAATATGAACGATGAACTATGAACACAGATATACTCAGTTGCGTTAATAAAGTTATTTCAGATGGCTGCAATTCCATTGTTGGTTCCCCTAAAAAGCTATGTAGTATGCATTAACACATCACACATGTAGTTTTTATCATCATAATGTAGAATAGCAGCTGTTTGATTGTTATTTGTCTTGCAAAATTATTTTTGATCGACCAATGTTTCTATTACTCAGCCACCTTAGACCCTGTTTGGAGCGTAGGAATTTCATGGGAACTGTTCACCTCACTTAGGAATCAGGAAAATTATGACGTTCCAAATAGGCTTTAGTTACGAATAAATTGCAAGGGTAGCATTTCTAGCTAAAATAACAGAAAACTGCAGCAATTCCTTCACAGTAATAAATGGAAGTGGTCCATACTGTACAAACAGACAACTTACTAAAGGAAGATTATTTGCAATAAGTACATTGCCCCTATGAATATGGTCATGATAGATGGCCTACCGTGGCTAAAACCAGAATGATAAGCTCCAGGGAATGTGATAACAAATTCTCCAGGGTTTTGAACCAATCTGCTTTGGAGAAGTATCTATCAATCATTATACCCAATACTCAAAATAATGGCCAACAGTGAAAATTGGAAACCAGAATGTTAAACCATGTGCCAATACCTGCAGCAAGGAATTCCAGCAGACAGAAGCACTTCAGGAGACAAGATAGTTGTCTTCTCATTCAGTGTTTGAAAGGCCACTGCATGGCATGGGACAACAAAAGCACTCCATTAACAAGCTTTAATCTTTAAAGTCAACAAAATAGAAGCATTATTCCTTCAATATTCAACCATCTTAATTGTTACAAAAAGATCTTGACACACATGTACAACTATGTGCCTAATGTTGATATTGATTTCAAATATCTTAAACAAGGCAAGCTAGTTGAAGAATTATCATAGACAAACAATCACAACAACCACCCTTTTCCTTTGTCCTTAAATTCTACTTCACCGAATCCTTACAAAAAAATAGTTAAGAAATTATGGCTATCAAAGAGACTAGTGATAAAAAAAATGTATGATCACATATAGACTTAATGGTAGTCTTGATGAAGAGGTCCTAATGTTAGTAATCACACAGATGGACTTGGCCTTCTATAACTCAAAAAGTTCTACATATTGTCTTGGTAATATATTTGTTCACGTAATAACTTCGTATAGCATACATTATACGAAGTTATACGACAAGAAAAAATGACATGGCGGAATGTCATGATCCAAATCCATGAACACCAAATGAATAAAAGGCACAAGGGTTCAATAATCAAATCCAACAAAGATACAAGTGTTTGAGGATGCAATTGTGAGAACTGAGAAGTAGAGCTTGGGGAAACCACAATTTAGACAGGAGATCAAAGAAAAGGGAAGTTGGGAGAAAAACATTCAAGAGAGGAGAAAGCAGAAGATGTTCTGTTCTTGATCGATGCCTCCCTCTGTGAGGGGTGCTTGCCTCTTGTATTGGTCTTTTTGTTATGAATATGAGATGTATATTATATCTCTTAACACTTTTCAGCTTGTGGGCCAAGAGCAGACCCACATTCACGACACAGGATCACAAGTTCAGGAACAAAGGAACCTTACCATGGTGAGCCATGTCATTTTTCAATCACTAAATTGATGTACAGACCTAAATGACTGACATAAATACCTCCAGGGACAATCCGTTCCTAAATTTAAATTGTAGTTTATGGACCAATGATAGAACTGGATAAGTCCGATGACATTAGGCCCTGTTCTATTGAGCTTAACAGCTCAACAGCTTATCTACGTTTGAAAAGACATATGCTTAGTTTTTTTAGTCCATTTTTTCGCTGTTTTGAAGGTGGGTCCTAACACTTTAAAAAGCAAGTCAAACGAAATGGATCCGAATCTCGAGACTACCTCGAGAAGCTCTCGAAGTTCAGTCATTTCAACTGTTCAGCCGTTCAGATCAGCTCAAAAAAACAAGATTTTAGTTGAATTTACTCCAAACAACAAATGTATCAACATCTAAAACAAGAGTATTTTCTCCCCTGACGCTTTGATGATAAAAAATTAGCCACTTAAATATTAGGAAGCTAATGCTGATAACCTTAAGTCCCCTTCTGAGTACGAGTCCTGGTAAGATTAACTGATTGTAATCTATCAAAGATTGCTAAGCCACAAACACATGCACAAGTTCCTCTTTTTGAGGAATCCTTGTAGTATAATCATTTCTAAGGGTTTCCACACAGATAATTGGTCAACTGGATTGCCCACGCAGTTGTTCGGAAATGCACATACCCAATTCTTGCAACAGTTTCATCATTGGATGGATCGGTTATGGTTAGTCGTATTTGCAGTTAGACAAGTCAACCAGGTAGTTGTCCCATAAAACAATACTGGTTAGCAACTGCATTTGTCAAATTGCAACACTAGCTACCCCTTCAATTCCTATGTAGGGAACAGCAGGAAACCTAGCAGGACTTTGATTCATATAATAAGTGCTTGAGCTGCAATACAACATCATAGCTCTACCCACACAACAAAATGTTTGCTAATTGTCACCCTACCACAATGTCATCCATCAACCAGTAGCTTGAGGTCTTCCTCATGACATGTAAGCAAGCCCTAATTCCTATATGTTTTACAAATGTGTCCCAGCTTATGATGCACACACACCCCTGAATGATTTGAAACATATCATGGAAATCAGAATGAAGTTCATTGAGGATTTCCATTTTTTTACTGCCACGTCCTGGCGTATGCAGGTTGGCAGTGCAGCACTTATATAGTCATCAAGCTAAAAACAGATCAGTTTAGATCTTAAGGTTACCTATGCTCAATGAGTGTACAAATCAAAAGCTGCAGTAACAAAAAAAGGCTTATAATTGATGCCTAATCAGCTCCTAATTCTCTCAAGCAATATTACATACTAAAAAGGCATTAATTTAAATTTGGAAGCTATGGTAATTTCACAATGCCTCATTTGGAGCAGCCATTAGCCTATTATACTACAGTAAGCACAATTTTATCCTTTCTTTAAAAAAATCCCATACGAGCAAAATTTCACGATGCCATATATAAAGATGAACCTCAAGGAAGGTTTTTGACTCTTCTAGTCAAAGATAAAGCCAATACGACTTTCCAAGTGAGTCAAGTAGAACTTCTGCGAAACTAAAAGCAAGAACCAACGAACAATAGTTAAGCAGAGCGGAAACAGTAGAGAGCACACTCACTGATGGCGTTGAGGTCGTCGGCGTAGCCGTGCACACGGACGGCGTCCTCGAAGGCGAGCATGGCGTCGCGGGGCACGCCATACCAGGTCTTGGGCTTGCCGAAGTGAAGGTAGTTGAGGCTGTGCAGCTCGTGGTCCTCCACGTGCCACGCGAACCAGCTGTAGAGCATCGCCACGTACAGCATCGGCGTCGTGACGCCCGCCACGTCCCGGCCCATGGCCTGCAGCAGCGAGCCCCGCGCGCGCGGCGCCACCCGCATGTTCCACCCCGTCTCGCCGACGTCCCTCGGCGCCGCCGCATTGCCGGCCTCCAGGCCCGGCTCCCCCGGAGCAGCGAAGCCGGAGCCCGGCATGTCGTTGCCGTACTCGACGTTGAACGGCCGGGCGGCGCAGGCGCCCCAGAAGAGCGCCTCGAGCTGGAGGGGCGTCGCGCCCTTGGGCGGCGCGGCGTGCCTCGGGGGCTCGAAGTCGCGCGCCTTGGAGCGGAAGGCCTCCAGGGTGTAGCGCTCGCCGCTCTCCCAGACGCGGCGGTTGGCGGCGCGGCGGTTCTTCGTGGAGAGGCCCACCTGCTGGAGCCGCGTGGGGAAGGTGGGGGCGGGGGTCTCGCCACCGCCGCCGGCGGCGGCGGCGGCATTGGAGGCGAAGGAGGCCTTGAGGCGCTGGATGGTGGCATCGCGGGGCGGCGGCGAGAGGGGGGGCACGATCTTGCAGATGCCGTAGCGGGAGGCCTCGGGCTCGATCTTGAGGATGTAGGCGACGGGGTCGGCGAACTCGGCGAGGGTGGGGCTGTACGCCGGCGCCACGGGCAGCGTGCGCAGCCACTCCGGCGGGTCCACCGGCGGCTGCGGCTGCGGCAGCGACATGGCGACGGCGGCGAGCAGGGGGAGAGTTTCTTCAGGAGAGGAGTCGCATTTGGGAGGAGGCGATTTGGGGAATTAGCTTCGCTGCTTGCTTGCCGCTTGCCGCTTGCTGCTTGCTGCTGCTTCGAGGTAGTGAGAGAGAGGAGAGAGAAGAAGACGAGAGATGGGGATTTCGTTGGAGGGGTAGAAATGGAAATTGTGGTCTGTTTTCGGATTTCAGAGCCCAAAAAAATGAAATTGCCTGAAAATCGTCCTAAAACTAAAGAACAGCAGCTAAAAATGAACTGCCTGCCATGGGTAGCAAACATCCATCGGTGAAACGGACTGAGGGTCCAGGGAGCAAGAATTAAACCTTCTTTGAGATGGGGTTGGACAGCGGGCTACCTTCTCCGGCGATGACGCTTGAGTTTTTATATGAATCCGATGCAGAAGATACTAAGATGGAGTAGGCATCGGAGATAGAGACTTGAAGAAGGTAGCGGCGGCGGCGGCGGTGATAGCTAGGGTTTGAAGGCTAGGAGTAGCTTTGAGCTTAAATATAGGTGTGACATGATAAGAAATTTTCTATATTACTTCCATTTATTCACTAACTTATAACCGTCCACTTGGTAGTGAATGCTTTGGATTTTTCGATGCGTAGCTAGAAAACGAAATATCATGAGAAGTCATTTTAAACTAAATACCACGAGATAATCAAAAGGCAAGTGATATCATTTTCTACTTTTAAGATAGAGCTGACGTATTCATGTATGGACCATTACATAAAAATCATACAATCTAGATAGAAGCGAATGATAAATTGCAGTGCAATATATTGAGGAGCTTCATTTTACCACGTTTATATGATCAAATGATCAATACCTTTTGATTCTAATTTTAGTCTATATATGTCATTTAATGTTTTATTATAAAAATAGAGTACCAGTGTCCTCTTCTTAGTTTGAAAATGATGTCTTACATGGGGCGGCAGTGGATAGTGCGCATTAGTTAAAGATAGGTGATGTTTTAAGCGGTCACATAGCTGGATAGTTTCTTACACGTCATTGCTTAATCGTCTCTCATTTACACGCCATCTCAATTACTCCAATACCATCATGTATGCCATGGTTGACCCTTTTTCAACGGTCAAACCATGACGATGCTAGAAAATGATCATGTTGCGTCTATGTCTGTAATCCCTTTTATTGCATCGCCCCTTTGTTCTATTGCCATGCGGACCCACTCCGTGAGTCCACATCTCTCTCTCCAAACTTATCTCTCCCTCTAAATTGCCTCTTGCCAGAGCCAAGACAATACTTCGCTCGCCTTATCCCTAGCCCCACCTGTAAGTAATCCCCATCGTGCCACTTTGTCATGCCCAAGTGCACTCTTGCACCGCTAGATGTTGTAGTATGGCTTTTTTCGTGCCAGCAAGATCTAGTATACCTCCTTTTGAAACCCACTTTGTGAATTTGACCCTTGCTTGCACGATGATCCAAAATCTAGCAAAAAAATTGGTATTATTTTTTAAGAGCATCCCCAACAGCCCCTCTATCCCACCCCGAATAGTGTTTTAGAGGGTGGGATAGAGGGGACATGAATAGTTTTTAGGGGGTGGGATAGATGGGGTTGTTGGAGATGCTCTAAGCATTTTTTTTAAAAAAAAAATAGACGAGGCCGCATGAACCCAAAATGGCATGTGAGATGAGAAAATTTGAAGAAAAAAGGGAAAAGGCACACAAAACCAATGCTATGCACCTTCGAGTGCAATGCTCCATCAACATCGAAAGAACCGTCTCGATGTATCCACCATGCCATTGCCAAGCCCGTCGGACAACAAATCATACACCAACCTTGATATGATCTACACCACATGCTCCCACAACCCATGACTTAGTGGTACACACTCACATTTCTCCAACGGGACCTCATTCAAGTTGTCCATAAACTTGGAGTGCAATTCGTGAGGAGAGAACGTACTATGGCCATCCTTTTACATTGGGCGAAGGTGAGGAGGAGGAGGAGGAGGGGATGGTCGAGGGGGAGAAGGAGAGGGCGTTTGAGCTCAAAAAAACTTTGGTAACAGCGGCATCCCGATAACAGCATGGAGTGTAGGGAGAATGAGTGGTAGAGAGAGAAGTTAAAAGGGAAAAGGGGGTGGAGGAGAGATTTTAAAAATTACTCTAACAATTGAAGGATGGAAAATTGAACATCACTACATAAATCAAACCACCAAAGAATGGTGACTAAATTCAATAAACACCGAGCTTTGGAAAATATGTCTTCAAAGAATCGGTGTGTTTGGTTTGTATAAAAAGAGGAAAACACCCCCCCCCACATGGATTGTAATATGAATTTAAGTTTAAAAAACAAAGCCTCAAGAGCACTCTAGGATAAACACTTTAATCTTAATTGTAGAACACAACTAGCTAGAAGTAGGGTCTAGTGTACCCTTTCATTAAAATGTAGTCAGTATACATAGATTAAAAAGGAAAGGGTTTTAGTATGATCATTTGACTCATTTGGATCATCCAACTTAAAAAAGAAAAAATCCTCCCACACCCATAATTGTCATCACTGAAGGACCACACTAATATGTGTCATTGCATTAACGAGATGTCGAGTTGTTCCCTTCGTTGTTATTGATTAAAAAAAAGTTATGTTTTTTTATTTAAGCTATCTAAACATTCCCATTTTTTTTTGAATAAATCGTAATGCTTTCAACTATTTAATACTTCTAGGATGGTTATTCTGGGTATTTTCATGATTAGATTTTGGTCTTAAAAATATTTAGTGATTTCTACATATTGTCTTGGTAATATATTTGTTCACAAAATAATTAGAGAGACTAGATCGAAAGTATTACATGGCAGACTGATTTTATCAGTATTTTTGAAAAATTTTATATAGCCGAAACAAAAACGACAAGTTTTCAGCAATGACAAAGTATGGAACAACCCATAAAATAAGATGGCGTATAGAGATTGATGCTTAAGTATGATAGTTACGAGATTCGGTACTTTTTACGGTGGAATAAAAAAACCCAACTTAAATTACCCCATCTTGACATCAATAAAAATATACTTCCTCTGTTCAGAATTTTTGACCTTTTGACTTTGCGCAATTTTCAAAATGTAATTGTTACTGCTAACTGCTATTGTAGTTTGTTTTAAAACTTTTATGATAAATTTAACTTTATAATTTTACCTACAAGACCCATTATTTAAGCAGCTATTTGGAAAGCACAATCATTGTCGGAACTGATTTAACTAATGATCGGGCCCACACATGACCCGCAAAATTTATATGACCCACTCCGATCATCTTGCAGTTTAAAAATATTGTAAGTTAAAACTAGAAAAAATAAATTTGACGCTTGACCTCCTCGTATTGTTTCATGGCTTACTAGTGTTAGGCCCTGTTTGTTTAAACTGCAGATTTTCTAAAAGCTGATTCTGAAAAAAGTCACAAAAAAACTGGATTCTCATATCATAGCACAAATTGGCATTTTGGTGACTTTTAGCTTTTTTGAAGGGTTCTAAAAGCTGGCTATTTGTTTAAGCTTTTAGCTTCTGAGGCTAAAAGCTGGCTAGAAGTTCAAACAAACAGGGCTTTAGAGGGTCCCAATATCCATCACACCTAGCTACCCGAAATGCCAATTTCGACCTGCTGCACTTGAATCATCCTCCCTAGTAGAAATGTTTTTTTAACCATAGAAGACCTTAATTCCTCATTGCCGTCCTAGCACCGAACAAGTCCAATGATGGTTCCTTCCTAACCCCAACACTTGATCCTTGACCTCCAATTTTTACTATTCACATGCCTATATTCACCGGTCATATTTTCAAAATTTAAGTCTGGACCAACATTTGGTGCTTACAGAAGAGCCACCATTAAACATGCTCTCACCAAGCAACCTCTTTCATCCATGTTTTCACAATTTTAAGTTGCTCCTATTTATGCAAACATTGTCGGTGTCATTACAGTCCACCATTAGAACGCCCACCACACTCTCTCTCTACACTATCTTGACTGGTGAGACGTTTCGAGGTATCCTCCCTAAAAAAACTAAAATAACGTCTATTTTAACATGCATGATTTATGCCTTTTTCTCCCTATCTTATATTATTTGACTTATCTTCTAATTTTGTGAGTGTCTCGAGATAGTCTCGAGAGTTGGAAACCCTTTGTTCGACTTGTTTTTAGGGAGATATAAAAAAGATAAATCTATAAAACTAAATTATTTATATCTTAAATAAAAACAAGTCAAATAGATAGATAAATCAAATAAGTTGCGCAAAACAGGGCTTAATTCTAGGTTTAATTTCGCCAGCTGACCCGCGGGAGTTTTTTAGACCCTCGTTGACCCTTTGATGAGGGAACCCTTTGATGAGGGAACGTGACAGGCGCGGGCCGTTAGCCTTCTCGACGGCGAGAAAAGGACGCCTGAAAGTTACAGAAAGGCCACTTTTTTATGGGCCGCGAGACGACTTTGCCCCTGCCGATGCACAAAAATGGCCGGGGTGGTTTGGGTCTCTGACAGGTGGTGGCCCACCGGTATGTGGTGCTGTGTGTGGGGAATCTTTGGATGGCGACGGCTGGCTCTCTCCGAATCGATTATCTCAGAATTCAGTGTTGGGAAGCATCAGAGGTCGAGCATTTTCTGAAGTTGGATTAAGCTTTAATTTGACAGAAAAACAATAGTTCTTTAGACAATTTACTTAATGATATCTTAAAATCCAGTTTAATATTTAGTAACTTCGGTCTGGACAGCTTATTCATCTCGCTCAATCATCGCTCGCTGTTCCAACTGCTACGAGCAGACCAGATGATATATAATTATATAATTTATATAATAATTTACATATGGCACGCATCATGCTCGTTCCGTGCCGCTAAAGCGTCGATACTCGAGCAAACGTTTTAACAGTCTAATCTCGTTTGCTCAGCTCAGCTCGTACATGACTATAGATCATCACTCGTCTCCTCATAGTCATTCCTCGCTTGTATTCCTGGTCTATCCCATCGCTCGCTCAGCACAAGGCAGAGAAGGCATCATTGTTTACATCTTATAAAAATTCATCCTGGGTCAAAACCACGTCGATTCCTTTTAATGCCCACATAAGCCTTGCTTTGAAATTAATTGAACACTCCTGTTTTTTTTTATGTTTTTATCTTTTAGACACGTATTTGATAATTTGTTTTATTCAAAAAACTATAAAACATTATGTATTTTGTGTTAATTTGTTTTATTATTGCAGGCCCTTTAAGCATGACTTATATTTTTTTTCATGTTTGCACGAAAATTTTTAAAAAATACGAATGATTAAAAATATGTCTAAAATTTTGAAAAAATACGAATGATCAAAGATATGTTCAGAAATCCTTCGAATAAAATAACAGAGAGTATCAGAGTAATCGATTGTGTTGCCCACTAGAAGAGTTTAAATGCCAAAAGACACACTGTACATTGGATTTTCTTAAGAGTGTGAGACATATATTCCTAGAAGCCATTCTTTCGATAAGCAAATCCTAGATTAGCAATCCTCTTCCAAACATATTATAATTAATTCTAGGTACTGTTTGCATTTTGCAAAAATCGAGGATGTCACAAAGATCATGGAAGTTCCAACTCATAAGATAGCATAGCTAATCATAGTAACCAGCTAGATTATAATTACAATCAATCCTGCCTAGGGGACGCATGACACATCCAGTACTACTCCAGGTCTAATAAAAATGTCTACAATAAGAGGCTAATCGCCAGCCTGAATGCTCTTCACCTTCCCTAAAATCTATTCACCGTGACAAGTTAAGAGAGAAACGCAGCAGTTAGCTGGAGATATTGGGTTCTGGTGCTACTGCTGCTTCTCTGGAGAGCTCAAGCGAAACAGGGCAGTGATCACTTCCATAAAATCCTGCAATAAAAAAAAAACAGGCATGTACACCTTATAACTGTTCAAAAAACATATCAGTAATATGAAAAACATACTGTCAATAGCTGGATTCATATTATCCTTCACAAAAGCACGCATTAAAAAATTACAGTTAAATTCACACGAAAATAACTGAACATACCAATGCCACAAACTATATGGTACCACATGTCAATCAAATATTAGCAAATAACAAAAACCCGTCACATTATTTAGATGGACTAGGGATAGCGGGGCTACTTAAATACAGTTAGCTGACGTGTGCTGTGGTCAGACCCTATGATCAGCGCTTAGGGATGAAACCTTAGTGGATAATACCCAAACCATATTCTTACCAACATCAATATTTCTAAAAATGGTAACAAAATTTTGTGTATGACGGATACAGATACAATTACAGATAATCATCGGAATAGATGATGCAGACAATGAAGCAGACATGATATCAGCGATTTCCATTTCAACGGAGCAGATATGGATATCCGAAAAAAAATACTTCCAGACCCTTAATCTTCGCTATTAATTTTAGCAATATGTTTCTTCATTAAAAAATAAATGGAGTAGCAGCATGTTATTCCTTTAATCTTCGCTATAAGAATATACATATGATGAGGAAAAAAAACGCAATCAAATTATATGCAAGATTATTATGCACATACTTTTCTGGAGAACTAATTGAACCAGGCAATAAATCATAAAATTTAGGTAGGTTACTACAGATGAAAGAGAGTTGCTCAAATTTGTAAATGATGGAAATAGTCACTATAATACCAGACAGAGAGTTCAGTAGTTTTAATTAACAAGATTTTCATACAGTAAACATGTGGGGTTTTCAGCTTTCAAATGAACTTCAATCATGCATGTGTAAATAAAAAATAATAATTACAGGTGCTCAACCATACTCCAAACACATTGGGAGCTGGACGGTGGGTTCCTAATTTATAGTGTTAAAAGTCTCCACTTCACAAAACTACACAAGACACTAAAACATCTGGTTAGCCAATTTTTGCAACATAAGCCAATTAAGTATTTGCTATCACTTTTCTTGCATGGCCCAGCAAATTAGCAGCTGATGATGTGAAAATAAACTTATGCAGACAGAAATTACATGACTTAAGACAGTTGTATAATATGTCACCACCCAAAAGAAATTGTTCAATATTTATATTTCATACCTTCTAGTTCTATTCCATGACCATGCATTTCACATGAAACTATTCTATCTTTCAACTGTTCTGACACAACAAAATAGTCGATCCGCATTCTCTTTCCTCGGTACCTGCAGGAATATTTAAACGAAAAATTCAGTTTATGGAAAAAGATGAAATACATACACTCTGGCATTAGCACTCTTGCTTTGAGAATCAAGTTTAGCAATAAGAAAAGAAAAGAAGCTATATTATAAAAATAGTACTTGGCTGCACATAAACAATATTTTAACTGAAATAAGAGTATGTTTCTGAATGGCAGCCTGCGAAGAGCAGCGGATCCAGCCGGCCATGCGAAAGTGCGGTGCTAGCTGGGACCCGGGAGTATGCCAAGGAGCCCCCGAGCAGAGTGGCAACAGATGGAACAATGATGTGCTCCAGTGACTGGGACAACGCTGGGAAGAGGAGCGGCAAATCCCGCCGAGGGACATCCAAACTGCAACAAGGAGGCAGCCAGCCAGCCAATCCATGCAAGAAAAGGCATGAACGAGACCAAAGTGGTGATAGGCACAAGTGCAGCGCCAATGAACCCTAACCCTAGGTACGCTCTGGTACCATGTTGTGAATAGCACTTGTAATCATCTGGGGCCAATAGGCCAGCATATATATATACACACACGTACAAAGGGCAAAACAGGAAAGCCTATGATAGGCCCATATACACATATCTAACAATAGAATCTGAAAAACAAATGAAAACTATGATTGACAGTAAATCATGGAAGTCATTCTTACTTGCCAATTGGATGACCAGACCAAGAGAAGCCACATTCCATGTCTTTTTCTTTGTGTAAGTATCGGTAAGCATCAACAAGCTTTCCCCTGTATATCCAATCTGTGAGTCCATAAGGTATTCAAGAAAATAAATAATTATTGCCGCCCACAAGTCTTCAATTCAAGTTTCCAAAAGCACAGCTTGGTGTCTATTGGAAATTAGGAATTCATCTAATTTTTCATCAGCACTACAAATTGTTAATAGGTTCTAAGGAGAATTCCCCATTTTACACACAAGGGTATGGAAGAAAGCATGCTTAAACACAAGGATTCCTCTGGATTATAAGTTTATAACATGGCAAACTCAACATGAGATATGTGCCAAGAAAGAAGCATTGCCTCGTGGAATTTGCTATTTGTGTTCTTTGTTCTTTGGGCGAGCCAAAAGGTGGGATGATTGATCTTATTAATCGATTTCTGTGCAATGATTACTGTCATACTACATTATTATAAGAACCCTGGTTTCCTGAAGATTATGTGCTGATCGCTGATGTTTAGATGAATTCATGGACAATGCTTCAAAGAATTATTGCATCATGTGCATTCTTGACATGGAAAGAGGTGGCCTGCTTCGTGTGGGCGTCCCAAGAGTAGAATAGAACGACCTACTTTGGTAGACACTCCACAGGAGTGGAGGATTGAGGTCGCCATATGAAAAAAGGGCAAACTTTCAACAGTGAACACTGCACAGAAACAGGTGTTCACTTTTTTATACCAGTATAGGGTATGAAGGTACCAAGAGATGCACACAACCATTTTTATGTTTGGATAAAAAGAAAGGTCAGTTCTGTGATAAATGTTTATGACTTGTTTATGACCACAGTTTACAAATTTTACTTGTTGAGACATGATTGCACCCATACTTTCTTATGTTTTCAGTGATTGTGAAGGTAGCATGCATCTGGGCAGGAGTAGCACACTCACATCACATCCAACAAATAATAATTACTTATTAACAAATCATACCTGGGCCAGTTATTTAGTTCATTAATAGTTTAGCTTGGAACTTGCTTATGGCTGTTCATTAAAATATTGGTGTTTATGTGTGGAGATTGGATGGTTATATCTACTTATGATCGACGGTGAATTGGTTAATATTACTACTGTGTTTACATTGTTATTATTTTCTTCTGAAAGTTGTTGTCTTGTTGATTAATTAGTACTCCTTAATTGTTAGAAGCATATGAACTATGATATGTTGTTTGCCATTGGTAATCTTTAGATGGCGGATCATTTAGTTTAGTGCAACTGAAGCTTATTATTATTGGTTTTAAGTTTGGAGAATTTGTTGGATGGTGTTTACAATCTAGGCCCTTTGCTGAGCTAGGGTGTTACACAGGCATTCAACTAGTGTGTACTAAAATGTATGGTGCACTCGATCTAGGATAAAATCTATTTCATAATGGAGGACGCCTGATTTATCAAATGAAAAAAAGTACCAAGGTTAAATCAGAACAGAACTTTTTGTGTAAATACGATGTTCACTATTTCACCTACTGAGATAATATGCTTCCAAAGCGATGCCTCTCTGCCAGTGTGAATCCAGGTTGTCCACAGTCCTGCGGAGTAAATAAAGATGATTTCACTGAAAACACACATCCCTAGAAGGATACAACTGATCCAGTAAAACTGAATGATGTGAATTTAGATATAGTGGACTTGGAGAACAAGTTGCCATATAAGAGTCCAGTTATTGAATAGGCTGCTAGCCTGCTAGTGGATATTGTTTTGTGCTGCATTATGCTGTCAAATTAATTCTTAGTTGAAAAAAGCCAGAATAAGTTTCAGTTGTAAAAATCATAACTCTTATTGCCCGGGAAGATGCCAATGGCATGAAAAAAGTAGCAATCGCCCAGCTAAACTGAACGCTGTATAGCAGTAACCAATACTTGCGCAGTTGCACTTGTATAGTACATAGTACCTCTTTACTTGGAGGGACATATCCATTGAGTTTTGCGCTGCTAAAAAACTCAGGATGGCTGACGTCGATATCTTCATGACTGAAAGATTTCAAAACAAGTCAAGTGAATGAGCTAGGGCTGGTATAGATAAAAAACTTCACAAAGGCCATTACTACCATCTTTTGCCTAGTAGACGTGATTTTTTTTTCCAGATATCCACTTAAGATTTTAAATTTTGCTCCATTTGGAACCTTTGGGAAGTCTAGTACATCAAGATAATTCTTACACCAGGGTTGAATCTAAATACTAAAAAAACAGTACATGCGGATGTAAATGCATGCTAGAAGAAGGCAAACAGTAGAAAGAATCAGTAATAGGTTCTCAATTACCTAACATTTAGGTCTCCACACCAGATTAAGGGTTTGTCTACCATTTGAACAAATTCCAACATTCTTTTATCCCACTTTCTTCTTCTTTGAAATGAATTTTCCTCCTCCTTCCACCCATTATTTGGAGCATATGTGTTTAGTAACAGGAACGATTCGAATTCCACAATGATGACACGTCCATCTGCTTCATGCTTAGAAGCTGAAAGGATGGGAAACTGAAGCATCAGAAAGTATATGGTTCATGCAAAATTTAATCATGGAAAGTAGAAAGTTGGCTGTTCAAAATTGCCAGCTGCTTGTTAACAAGTTTTTGCCCTGTACCTTGTCATTCTTCGAATTAAGTTATTCTACAGAATAAATATGCATACCATTAAGATATGAGTGGTGGCTGTGGCTGTTTGGAATATATGCTTTATCCTTGTATCACTAATGGAATTAGGAGTATTTTCTTAAGTTTAGGATTTACAGTCTAAAAATCCATAAGAGTGGAGCAAACACTACAGAATCATACAAAAAATATCCCAATAGATAAAAAAGGGCATTGCCTCATAAATATCCAGGTAACAGGCAAAACAATTGCCCATGCAAGGAAGGACTAAAATTAAGCATCTCCAAAGCAAACTTACATGATCTATCCAGATTGAATGACACCTTCTTTGGCTCAAACTTCTTCTTTATAAAAACAGCTGTGCCTGCGTACTTTGAATCTGAAAGAGACCACCAGACACGGTAGTCTTTGAAAGGTGGACTCGACAAAGCACGTGAAACTACCTGCATAACATCAAAATGTCATTGAGTAATAACTTTATTGAGCACAACAAACACAATTATAGACACAGTAATCTTTGAAAGGTGTACTCGACAAAGCACGCAAAACTATCTGCATAACATCAAAAGGTCACTGAGTAGCGAGTAACAACTTTATTGAGCATAACAAACACAATTGTAAAAGGGATGTTGAAGAAAAAACAAAGTCTAGAAATTTTTAGTATTGAAAACAAATAAGTTGATATTAGCGTGGACTTCAGAATAATTTACTGCCTGGCATTTGGACATTGCGCGACAAATGTTTTGAATCTTTTTAAAAAATAAACATGTTCCAAGTATGCAATCATCACAACATATTGTATATTCTCGGACACAACTGATGTGAATCATAGGGATCAATATCAAATAATGCAGCATCCTCTCATGATCAAGCAATAGATAAAAATCCAATTTGGAGGCTTCAGTATCCTAATATTCTAGCCTATACAACAATCAATTAATGTTGAAAAAAGCACAACCTTTTTTGTTAGACATGATCACAGCAAAAAAAACACAATAATCTTGGCATTTCAGCAAATGCTTGTATACCTTCTTCTCCTCGCGTGATGAACTTGTGTCATCTTTTAATTCACTAGGATTTTTGGGTGCCCCTTTGGAACCAGCTGCTGGCATCCGCACTTCCTGGCAAAGAACTCCAGTTAACAACCCCTTCGGACATTTATAAATAATACACTGCAATTGTAAATCTGAAGTAATACTAGTGAAGAAAAATAATAGCAGACATGGTACCTAGAGAACAGAAAAAAATAGCCGTGCCATTCTCAAAAATAAATATTTGTGGCTATGTCAACTAAGCAATAAAAGAAGAGGATTGATGATGACATTAGGATTATGGCTGCTTGATATGCCATAACAAATCTAGAGATTTGAAAAAAAAAACTCCACATGTCCTTTTTCCTAGCTTCTCCAAAAGAAGTGATTAAGAATCCTCTTATTTTAATATTTTGAAACAAAAGGCTAAGGCAGATTCGGACTTTAATTATTGGGTTTACAAAGTTATTAGGCTTGATCAAACTATTCAACCCAACCCAACACCATATGTCCACATTTAGTCAGCAGAATGATACAAACGGCACTTAATGTGCCAATATAGCATAAATATTCTCATACAATGATTTAGCTTGAGAAAAAAATACTTCACAATATGGTCTAAACCTTATTGTGATTGCGCTACAGCTGTAGAATAATCAGCACATATAACCACTGCGCAAATCAGTGCCAGAGACTGCAATCCATTTGTTTGCACTCTGCCGGTAAGCAAAAAGTGCATGGGCAGAAATTCAGTGCTGGACGGGAGGAAAAGACATGCGCCTCAACTCATGGGACAGCATCCTCTCCATGAACCAATGATTGGATAAAATAAATAATAAAATTGTTGGCATCCAAAAGAAAAGAAAGTGACACGCTCCCTAGGGATTCTTGTGTCATGGATAATTTGGAGGGAACGGAATGCTAGGAATTTTTTGAAATATATGATTTTTCTCTAAATATGATGAGACTAAGACAATCCTGGGTTGCGAGGAGGGGGGGAACATTGGTGCCTTGCAGTGCAAATGACCCTTCTCCGTGTGTGGAGAATAGTTGTTTTGGGGGCTGTTCTTTCTAGTTTTCCTTCTGCTCTTATGTGAAACTCTCTTCCTCTTTACTAATACAGGCAACTCCCTTGCCAAGTTTCAAAATAAAAAAAGTGTGATTGTGCTATGGCAGCCCATGGTATGTGTGCCAGGCTGCCAGTAACTGTACTAGCATCACTAGGCTCACTGAGTAAAGAAATAACTAGGGTATGAACACTAGGACTGATAAACAATAGATCCACTTGTGTCAAGTTGTTTGTAGCAGCAATGTTGCCTGTTGCCAACATTAATTCATGGTAAAGAGGAAGGGGCAAAGGATTGCATTCGGTCTATGTGATAAAATGTTCACCACAGGTCCAGGTCTATGTGATTGCATTCTGGCAATGTATAACACCACCCTAGCATCTAGAACCCTTAATGTTGGAGTATGTGTGTGAGCCCATGTATCAGGCCCATCTAGAGGCCCATGTACTCTACTATTTTACCACCCTTCTAGGGTTTGGAATACACAGCACTAATTCTCCCATTCTAACATGGTATCAGCCTTCCTCTCCTTTTCTCCTCCCTCCTAGCGCCGCCAGGCCGCCGGCCGCCGGCCGCCGCCGCCGCCGCCGCCATGGCCGGCCCTTCCCTACCCTCCTCCTCTTCCTTCCCTCCCCTCCCCTCCTCTTCCCCGTCCTCGGCGCCGTCCGCCGCCGCCGCCGCCGCTGCGCGCGGCTCCCTGGCCGCCGGCGCGCGCGGCTCGGCGTGGGGCGCCCGGCCGCCGGCCGCCGCCGCCGGCGCCATCCCCATATTCCATCTTCTTCTCCGATATGTCCTCAAGTGGTGGCAGCTTACCATGACCTTACCCATGAAGGTGTGCACAAGACCCTACATCGTTTGCGAGGACAATATTTTTGGGAGGGCCAGCGTAAATCGGTGGAAGATTATATTGGGGGATGTACCATTTGTCAACAAATGAAGTCAGCTTCTTTGTCCCCGGTGGGTTTGCTTCAACCTTTACCGATTCCCCATCACATTTGGACGGATGTATCCATGGATTTCATTGTTGCCCTTCCTAAATCACAAGGCATGACAACTATATTGGTGGTTGTGGATAGGCTGTCCAAATATGCTCATTTCATGGCG
>SPJY01011861.1:2051670-2132705 GCA_005191435.1 Raddia distichophylla | reverse complement strand
TGGCCCGCGGGCTGCGGCTACGGCTGAGGCGCTTTTCTACGAGGACGCCGAAAGCGGAATCCGAGAGCTGCGCTACCGTGCCAGCGGAAGCGTAAACACGGGGTCGCCGTGGGCGGAGGGACACGTGCTGCCTGTGACTTGCTACACTTCCTTAGATAGCTGGCCCACGTGTCATAGACTTTTTTTTTTTTTGCCACACTTCCAATTTAACCGCCACAAAAAATGTCTTGCCATACTTGGCTAAGCTTAGGCGTGGCACAATTAGACACCAACCAAACAGGCCCTTAGAATGCGAAGTGAATACGTCTACCTTACCTTATTCTGGGCTGTCCATATTTGTGTGGATATTTGTGCATAAGCCTATGGACCCCAACCCAGCAACCCTATTTGCAACGACCACAGCTGAATAGCTGGACTGGTTGCTGACTTGCAGGAAGCCAAAGCGTCCAAAGTGTTTGGCTTGAGTACATTCGAAAGTGTTCGGTTTGAGTACGTTAGGAATTACTCCCTCCGTTCCAATTGTAATTCACTGTTGACTTTTGAAAACGCCTTTTAACCATTTGTCTTATTAAAAAAATAGTGCAAACATGCAAAAATATAAGTTATGTTAAAATATGTTTAATGATAAAACAAATCATAACAAAATAAATAATATTTACATATTTTTTTGAATAAGACGAATAGTCAAATAGAATATACAAAAGTCAACAGTGAACTACAATGTAGAACGAAGCAGAAGTTTGCTTCCAACGATACATCTGAAATTTTTTTTTTTTGAGGAAGTTCAGTGGTTAAACATTCGAAGCTCCAGAGCCGTAAAGCTGTCGACCTACTGATACAGGTACGAGGAAGGTACAAAGGGCATGTTTGGTTGCTATGCCCAGCGCAGCCTGGCTCACGCAAGCCAGGCCCACGGGAAACGGCTGATTCCGGTGTTTCCACGCGTGCAGGCACGCAGCGCAGGGACATTTTTTGTCTGTGGCTGCATCGCGCGAGCCAGCCCGGCATTGCGCACGCATGCAACTAAACACGCGCGCGAGTATGGTCAACTGCATCGCACGAGCTAGGCTGCGTTGGCGCGGGCAACCAAACACGCCCAAAGTTGAGCTGCAGAACTGTACGTTAATGCCAAGGACAACAGTTGGAGGCAATGCAGTGCAAAAAAGAAAATCAGGTCAAGAATTACTGGTGCTACAATAGTATATGGACGCCTGGCGAGTGGCGATACACATTCAGATCTGAACATAATTGGGCATCCCAAGTCCCAACTAGTAATATTACACCTCAGATAGTAGCACTACGCAAACACCAGACAGGCTATTTTACCTAAACCAAAAATGCAGTATCCTCTCTCATATTACCAACGGTATCTTCAACAATCTCTGATACTACCACTATACGTGTCAGTATGGCTCACAACAGTACCAAGAAATTGAGATACCGATTCCTTCTAATCTGGAAACCAGAAAACAAGATACAAAATGGCGATGGGCCTACTCCTTTGCATCACCCCCCTTCAGGTGACAGCCATACTGCTATATTACTTTTGCCGATTGACTGCAGGTTGATTTCCAATGGTGTTTTTCCGTTCGCCACACATAATAGGTGCCGCCTAGTGGAACTGAACCAAAATTGTTCCAGCATTTCAAGCAAATCCACTACTTTCAACTTGAAGTTACTTTTTTCCGGACGACTCTCTTTCGGCGGGGCTTGGACAGAGCTGCTTCAGGCCCACCCTGCTTGATGCCTAGAAGACCAAGGCCAGACACAACTGCATCTTTTGATATAAACCACCTTGAATCTTGTTGGTCCTCAGCAACCTCAACAGGCCTACTGTAGGCTCTAAGCAGTCGATCAGAGTATTGTGGATCAGCTTCCTCTCCAAGCCATGTGCGTCTAGATGACTCACCAATCTGAACATTCATCAGCCTGCGATACATATGTCAGTATGACACCATGTTTAATGACACAACAGCTATATATTGACTTAAAGAGGTTGCTAAGGGAAGCAATTCTATTTTTTACAAAGATGTAAGATACGATAGTTCATAAGAATTTAGTGCAAAATACAACCAAGGCACCTAAGCTACAGTATCAAAGTGCAGCATCATTTTCAATTATCCAACTTTTTGTCCATAAATGATTAGTACAGGACTGCTGAAATAACTTCTTAGGTATTCTAGACAGTCAATCACTGATTCATCTCCATAAATAACCAATGCCATGTTTACTGGAAAGCATCATGTGAATTCTAATCGACAGCCAACAAGTGAATGATGAGAAAACAAAGGAATACGTAATAAGACATATATCTTCTCAGTTGGAAACCCAACAAACTCAAAATTTATCCAGCTTAAGTCTTCCTATATAATGCAATTTAACAAAACTTCCACACGACAAAAATGAAGAATGTATGCCTTAAATCCTAAGGACGGCTTAACAATGCTTATCAGACTTCAAGGTTTAAAATTTCACGATTACTGCTTATCAAACAGTCAGTTTTGGATATGCTGCATTTGATTTTACAAACTGAATTATTTTTTCCTCAATGTGGTAACCAACAATTATTGGTTAGAAAATGGTCAAAAACCACCAGGTTCGCAACTGTAACAGAGCAATTTAAATTCAAATAATCAAACAAGCCAGTATTTTTAGTTAGCCACCTTAAACAGCATGAAGCAACCACTAGTTTTGCAGCTACCATATTATGTTATTGCAAGATTAAACTTAAAGCTTCAAAATTCTGAGAAACCCATGTTACGAATACTGCATCAACCAATTAGTTTGCCATCATGGCAAATTGCTAGTTACCTAGTTATTTTACTTTCTTAATTACAAATAATTCACAACAAAACATTACTCTGTGAGATATAAACTAATGCCTTACAAGTAAAAGGTCAGTAGAGATTTACCTTAGTGCTGTGCTGAAGAAGATTGCCACACCAAGTACATCAAAGCGGTTGACCATATATTGATCTAGCCCACACAACAATTGATACCGCAAGTTGGCATATAGTCCTAGGAAAGCTCCATAGCCAAGGGCATTGGTGCTAATTGAAGGAATGGACAGTGATAGCCTATAGATGAGAGGGGGGGGGGGAGAGGAAAAAAGTAAATGGATCAAATATATATTAGGAGAATGATTTTTATAACTGAGTACATGAACTCCGAAAAAACTCACCTCCTTTCTTTCCTTGTGGACAGAGCTTTTGACAAACCACCTTGAATTGAGCCAGCAATTACCCCCACCAGGCTAAGCTCAGCAGCCTTGTAACAGAATGCACCGATTCGTTTCTGCAGATCAAACTCTCTCAAAGGATAACTCTTCTCAAATATGTTGTTGGGAAGTTTCTCAATTGCATTCTGGAAGTCAAATCGGGATGTGCTCCCATATGAACGGCATGGTGCCAAAAGCCCAAGAACCATCAAGTTGCAACACGATGCAGTCAATGCATTTACAACAGCCAAATCCCATTCGTGCTCAAACCTGATTACTCAAAAAGTAACATGTCTTAGATAAAGTAGCAAATATTAAGCTGTTGAACACCAGTTACCAGATGATGTATATTGTACGACATACCTCTCCTTACGAATATTCATCTCCCACCAAACTGATGAGAAAAATGTAGCCATGAAATCAAAAGCCATCTTATGCGGGAACGATGGATCTGCCAGTGTTCTGCATTACATATAACACATGACAGCTGAAATCAGTGCAGTAAGCAATATGCAAGACTGTAAACTAAATCATCTTCCTACAAGCATACAATGATAAAAAGTAAATGTGGATAAACAAATCTAAAGATAGTTCAGTGGAGTTCACTAAAAACTAAAATATCATGATTCCTTAAGGCGCCGAAAACTAGCAAGTCATTCTAGAAATGATCTTATCAGTTACAATTTGGTTTTTCATTCAGTAAAATGACCAGTTTACTAATGAAGTGCAGTTAGTTGCTATGAACTTTAGCCATTTCAATCATAAGCCCAAATGATAAGGAATAGTGTTCCAACTTCCAAGAAGCAGCATTCGTGACCATGGCATCATTTAATGAAGGAGGGAAAAAGATCTCAATATCGCTATTTGGCTGCTCGTTAAATCTAAAACCCGCCACCCCCACAAAGTGTTACCAGGATTCAGACAGTGCCTGATTACGACACTGGTTCAAGTGTTCAATTCAGCAATGTGGTGATTATTTGATGGAATGACATCTTTCTAAAGAAAAAATCGGCTGGCAACCCCTTCACTGCAACTGCGCTGACTGTTGTTATTAATGGTTTTTTCTTAACGTTATTTTTATTTGTCCTAGTGTAAAATAATCATGGAAAAACGTAACATAAAGCTGCACCGGGATACTTAGGAACATACTACAGAATGAATGTTGAAAATGTCAATACAAAACTGAAGATATTATTTTCTAAAAAAATATAGGCAGTTAAATTGTCATAAAAAATCAAGAGGAAAGAATATTCCAAAACCAAAATAATGAAAGTTGCCTCCATTTTTCTTTCATGTATTCCTTGCAGAATAGAATGCAAAACCATCTCTAGGAACTTGTTCATATTATTCAAACAAGCTAATGCTGATCAATTACAACAGAAGTTCTGTCTAATGAGTATCATAGAAGCCTATCATTGCACTTCAGACTGCAATAGCTAACATGTAGAAGAATAAACTTAGGGTGCACAAGATTTGGATATTACCTTCCAACAAGACCTCTGGAAAGCCATCCAGGAAGAGCTCGTGAAAAGGATCTAGTATGAGTAGGCCTTGCAAATATTGACAAGTACCGCACCATCTGAGCAGAACTTACCAAACCCTAGATTGACACATCATATTCAGTCCATATCATTCAACTATCTGAACAAAGTATGACATGGGGAAAGAAAAAGAAAAAACGTCTACCATCTCACAAGCTTGGCGCAGACCAGCAGGTAAATCACTCATAGCTTTGCACCACTCTTGCAACACAGCATCTAAAAACTCTCTGTTGAAAAGCTGCTTGAAAAAAAAAAACAATAGTCAGCTCATAGGTCTCAATCTTTGTCAGGATTCAGGTACCACTTTATCTGAATACAAAGTATTAGAAATTTCACCTCCTGTATAACAATTCGTCTCCTAAAAAGCCCACCTTCTTCCTCCTCTCCATCATCAAAATCATCAAAGTAATCATCATCATCACCATCATCATCACCACCATCACCTCCACCATGACCAATCCTTTTGCCAATATCTCCACCGCCACCACCTGTCGCCAACTGTGACATTTCAAAAGGAACATGTAATGGATGTATATGACCATGAAACTTTGTAAAGTATAATGAGTAATGACTTTGTATGGAAATATAGTACATATTTAAATAAACCACAGCACATGGTTATTATTTGCAGTAACAATAATAACAAAGGGAGATCAAACAAGTATTAGTTCAAAGTTTTGGGTGACTGGTTCCCTAACAACTACTGTTGAAATAATTCCATATGAACACAACATCATGCATCTCCATTATGTAATTATGTTACAATTTAAGGGCATAACAAGCCTGCTAATGTTCATTAATTACAGAACATTTTTAAAAAAGTCAAACTAGACTGGCAGTGAGATTTGAAAAATGGTATTTTTTTTAGAATCCCTGCTTACACCATAGCAACAACATCAATCAGACACACCACGATGACTGTTTCCTTAATTTAATGTATCAATTTATGCAGCCATGGATGACCAAATGCACAAGAATATATTTTGTTTAAATTTGGAACATACTTAGGCATGCACAAAATCCATAGCCAGTACAGTAGCAGGTAGTAACTAAAAATTATTTGCGGGCGGGCAACAAACAGCCCAAGGATCATTAGTAGATAATTCAATCATGCCTTGTCTAGTGCCTATTCGTCCTATGGCACAGAACCTATTCTATCATTACCCATAATCTCCCAAAAATCCACATAGACCCATCAAACCACATGGTTCATTGCGCCATCATGCCTTATCCACTAGTCCAGGCATCCGATTTACGACTACCAAGGAGAGTATCAGCTACCTCGGGCATGATCTTCTTGCGGCGCTGGGAGAGGTCGAGCTTGGCCTTCTCGATCGTCACCGCGCCGAAAGCGCCGTACTGCTTCCCGCCCTTCATCGCCGGCGGGGCGCGCGGCGGGGCGGAGGCCGGCGCCGCCGCCCCCGCCGCCGAGGCGGACGCCTCGAGGCAGCGCTCGAGCGACGAGGCGGCATCAGACCGGTCGCGCCCGGCCGCGGAGGGGGACGCGGCGGAGGCGGAGACGGAGACGGCGAGGCGGGCCGCCCGGCGGCGGGCGCGGCGCGAGGGGAGGAGGCGGAGGAGGCCGGTGGTGGGGTTGGGGAAGGAGGGGTGGCGGTAGCGGGGGGAGTGGGGGAGGGGGAGGGTAGGGCGGAAGGCGGCGAGGGACGCCATGGGGGAGGGAGGGAGGGAGGGTTGGTGGCGGCCGACGCCCCTGAGCGCCGTGCCGTCGAGGCTTTATCGAAAGAGGAGGAGAGGTTATCTGCTGCTGATCTGGGTCTCCTTTTTATCAATTCCTTGATGCCGCAAAGCCACCGAGGCGTGTTCGGCCGGACTTTTCTTTCTCCAAGACTCCAACGTGTGATTGTGTGAATTCGTAATTGTGTGAAGGTTAATCGGATACAAATAGATTATACTAGCATCAGCAATTATCTTAAAAAAATTATGTTAGCTTTTATTTTTAATTATTATTAATGAAGTCATGGATAGGACTGCTCTCCCCCATTTCCAAATTAGGAATTTGGAATACTTCCATCATTTTTAGTCTTTTTAATTGACATAGATAAAAATACAAACTTTCTTTTAATATTTCTCTGTGTGATTTTTTCCTTAACGATGTCTTTGATACGTTTATACCCATGGTCCTGATCTATTCGTAGATTATTAGGATTTATCTACCCAGTGATGGGAGTTTTGTACCGAGTTGTTACATAGAGTTTTTCTCCACAACGATGTCGATTGTTGTATAGTTGCAATCAAATGAGGCAGATGAGGGAAGAATTGTGAAGAGCTAGATTGGGATATTTGTGCATCATCTCTGGCAATGAGAAAATTGCTCTTCTAGAACATGCATAAAATTACTAGTATGACATTATTGGTATTAGCATTGTGCCATGCATGCTATAAAATGCTTGATTCAGACAAAACGAGTGTTGTATAGGTGGTCATGTGTTGTAATAGTTTTTTCTATGGTTGCAACCTATTGGTAAATGATGTAATGAAATTTTTTTCAAAGAAAATGCTAAATCTGCTCCATATTATTTCTCTTTACCTTTTTAAAAAATATGTCATTGTGGACGATTTTACACATCATCCCTTGAAAAAAAATTATTATATTTCCCACTCCTATATTCTTCCTCCTCGCTCTTCTTTTCTCATATGTTGCCGCCATGATGGCATTCTTCAAGCTCACCTCTTATTCCTCGCTTATTTGTGAAGTCGTGATCTAACATCGCCTTCTCCGAGCACGTTTGTGTTACGTGTGGGGGCAGATCTAGATGTCGTTAGATATGAATGAGGGGCTTGTGGCGGTGCACATGACTCGAGGCAGAGAGGTGGGCTCAACAGTATGACCTGTTGGGATATCGTAGCTCAGCGTCAACTAGAGCCTATCAGTGTTCGTCCTTCCTACCATTGGGCAGAAACAGTTGTTGCAGTAAGAGATTTGAGAGGAAGAGGGAGGCAGGGAAGTGAGTGATGGATGTTGGGTGGTTGCAATTGACATTTGTGATGGAGGAGGCGAGAGAGGGAGTAAGAGGGATGTCCAAATACTAAAGGGTCGGTGTGTCAGATTTTTTATCCTTCACTCACAACAAAATTCTCGTGGTTGTGAGGCCGAAAAAAACTTTTTCCTTGAGAGACAAGGCACCAAACCATGATGAGCCCCTGAGACACGAATTAGATTATCCTGGTTCAGACTTCCTGTTGATCTTGGGATAGTATCGCTACATCCAGTGCATTGATATATGTATATGATACAAAATTACAAGACCCTATGTGGATCTCAAAGAGTGTGCTCTAAGGGGATCAGAGTCTCCTCTTGTTGTATCTTCCTTCTTTTAGCTGCTTCTTTGAGCTTTTATGGTGTTTTCAAAGTGTGTTGAACAAGAGATGCATCCTTCTTTCATGGATGTATGTCTCGTCATTTTGGCCTAAAAAGGTGTTAGGATTGGATCCGCCCATCACTATTTATTGTTCTAGAGGGGTGTCTGTAATGAGAGCTTCCGTGAGCAAGGTGTCTTACGTAACTTCATATTCCTCGCATGTGTGCCATGTGTTGATGAACTGTATGACAACTGCTTTGTTGCCTTAGCATGTTTGGCATGAGCATTGTTGGGGGATTTGTTTGGGGCCATCTTATCATTCAACCATATAATGGCCCGCTTGCTGCGTATTGGGGTTTTATTCAAGCGAGGGGAGACTCCCCAATGTTTTGTTCCTTCAGGTTGTCTTGAAGTTGCAAGTTTCTTGGTGAAAACTTAGAAAGTAAAACCTAGGGTATTTATTACACCGTTACGGTCATCACTAGAAAATATATGAGCTATCATTCAACACGAAGTTTGAATCAGAGATGAGAAAGGTGGCCGGTGACGGGAGTAAGAAAGGAAGTGGGAGGAGAAGGAAGAAAAAAAACGTAGGGGCATTTTGGCCAAAAAAACATTTGCACTGGTATATTTCAAAGAATTGGCAAACAAGGATGGCAAGGAATGGGTATACCATTTTATAATAGCATATCTTGATTAACAAATGACACATAGCATACAAATGATGCAAGCCTACGGTTTGATCTAAACATAATGTTTAGAATCTAATCTAGCATGCTAAATTTTCAAGAGGTAGGCTTGTTCTAAATTATTTGATTATCTTTTTAACACGTTGACTTCCTATATTATTTATTGATAATTTTGAAGTTGGAATATAAACATTCTAAAATATGGTCTAGATTATTATATTTAAATTTTGACCCACTATTAGAAGAGAGCAGATTTTAATTTAAGCATCATATATTACACTCATCAATCTGACACTAGGGGCTTGCTTAGAATGCAGGGGGGTCATCCACTGTGTGAACTTGTCATTGCGACATAAAAAGGTATCTAAGAAGTTCGTTACGTACTCGTGGTTAGCCCGGCCCGATTATCCCCCGATAGGTCGGTTGTTCAACACTATATAAATCGAGCCCCTACGGCGTGTAGAGGGCACGTCCAAGATCATCAGACGACACGAGATCATCGCATACTACTCTCTGTACACACATTACTCGCCGAGACTTGTCCATCTCGCCGGGTTCCCTCTTGTAATACTCTTTGATATAAAGAAAGGCTGGACGTAGGGCTGTTATCTCTCCCGAGAGGCCTGAACCAGGATAAAAACCCTGTCTCCTGTTCGTTGCTGTTCGTGGTTGTTCGGCGTGTCTCCTATCTCACTTCTAAAGAACCTTAGTGACTTGAGATCGATATCTCAACCGTCGACAAGACCGCTTGCTGTGTATAGGGGTTTTATTCAAGCGAGGGGAGACTCACCAATATTTTGTTCCTTCGAGTTGTCTTGAAGTTGCAAGTTTCTTGGTGAAGACTTAGAAACTAAAACCTAGGGTATTTATTGTGTCGACGGTTGGGAATCGGGCTCCACGAGTCGAGCTTATTTGTTGATTGTGGACAACGGACCCATCTCCTTAAGGGCTTTGCGTTCGGGGATGGCAGATCATGCAAGACATGGAGGGGGAGACGATGATTTTTATCCTGGTTCAGGCCCCTCGCGGTGGAGGTAATAACCCTACATCCAGCCTTTCTTGACTATAAAGAACAAGAGTACATGGTGGTGCCAGATTGGATCTGGGGTGGTTCCCGTCATGTTCATAGGATGAACACTCACTATACTACGGTCCTCGCGTAGGAGGACGATGTGGGATGATGTGTAAGATCTACCGGGTAGATGATCCCGGTCGAAGATGGGAGATCCCCAAGCCCTCACTCAGGAGGGGTATTTATGCTCGGGACTACGGGTACAAAACAGAAAGAGCTATACATGGTAACTACCCCTAACTTGTAGGCTAAGTCTTCCATGCCTTGGAGATTACTTCGGGTACCGCCTTGGAGATGAAGTCGGTGGAGAGCCAAGCCGCCAGGAGTCCCTAGGAGCACTGTCGCGTCTTGGGCCGGGCCGGATGGCGCAGCTTCGTCTTGATCAACGGGCTACCGGGGCAGAGGCCTGCCCGTCGCAACGCTGATGACCGGGTAGGACTCCGGTCCTTGGCACTGGGCAGAGGTTGCCGGGGTGCCGCTGTGGTACCTGCTGCCCGGTAGGGGTTATCCAATCCCCGACATATTGCACCATTTCGATCATCACTAGAAAATATATGAGCTATCATTCAACACGAAGTTTGAATCAGAGATGGGAAAGGTTGCCGGTGACGGGAGTAAGAAGGGAAGTGGGAGGAGAAGGAAGAAAAAATGTAGGGGCATTTTGGCCAAAAAACATTTGCATTGGTATATTTCGAAGAATTGTCAAAGAAGGATAGCAAGGAATAGGTATACCATTTTATAATAGCATGTCTTGATTAACAAATGACACAGGGCATACAAATGATGCAAGCCTACGCTTTGATCTAAACATAATGTTTAGAATCTGAAGGATCGGGACGGCACCTAGAGGAGGGGGTGAATAGGCGTTACAAATTTTCAACCTTTTAAAGCACAACGGAAAATGATATAGGATGTTCTGATGTTAATATCGGATAGTCCGATCAATATCGGACTATCTGATAGTATATCAAAATATCTGATATACAGATTTAGGGTTTTTGAGAATCACACCCAAATCAAGGATACAACCTACACCAAAATTAAATCCACGACACAAGAGAGAGTAATAACACACGAAGATGCTAACCAACAACAAGTATAAGCACAAATCAGAGTAAATCAAGTTAGAGGGTAAAGGGGGAACCAAGAGTGAAGTGGAGATTCGAAGATTTGTTCCCGAAGTTCGGATTCTTGAGGGGATCCTACGTCTCCGTTGAGATAGTCTCGGTCACACTTGAGCCCGGGTCTCTTTCAACCCTTTCCCTCACCGAGGTCGCAACAAGATCCCATGGTTTTACTCCTTTATTCCTTGTCTTCCGGAGGTGAAATCGGCCCTCACAAACTTGCACGGCTCACCACACAGAGCACCAGCGGCTCGTGGTCGACTCCTAGCCGTCTAGGAGTTCTCAACCTCTAAGAATAACAAATGCTCACAAAGAACGAACTCAGAGATGAACTCGAGTGCTCAAAGATCGACTTCTTCTCACTTAGCACTCACACCCTCACGGCCTCGCCCAACTCTTCTCACAACGAGGATCACTTAGATCTAAAGTGGAGAGGGCAAGAAGCCCTAGGTTGTTTGATAGTTCTGCTAAAAAATGGTGTGGAAGACAACCCTTAGCCAGTGGGGAAGAGGGAGGCAATAAGTAGCCTCAACCAGAAACTAGTCGTTTGCTGATGACAGACATCGGATAGTCCAATGTTACACATCGGATAATCCGATATGAAAGTGAGAGAAACTTAAAGCAATGGCTATTTTTGAGGTTCTGAGATGATTCTAGATAGTTTTAAACCAGATACAACACCAAAAGGTCAAATTCGTATCGGATAGTCTGATATATTTAGTTCTATGAGACAGAGGGGTCAATCGGACCAAACATCGAATAGTCTGATATATATCGGATAGTCCGATACAAATATCGAATAGTTCAATATACAACATACAGCCCCTGACGGAAACGGACGTAACTTTTGATTCCGAACTCCGATTCGGTGATCTTGGGCTCTACGGAAAGTTAAGAACAAGGGCTACACAACCCATAAGTTCTCACTACCTAAATCCAAAAGGATAGGAGCAGCAACCACAAAGGAAGCCACGAAAGACCTAAAACTCTTACTTTCCGACACCACCAAACACTCCTCTTCCTTGATCTCTCTCAAAGGTTGATCACTTGAGCACCTGAGACATATCTAAGCCATTCAACGTTGCATCCCTCTTAATAATGCGGCAATCCTTAGACTCAACTTATAAATAAAACCATACAAACTTTAGGAGAATCCACTTGCCGTCTTTTTCCTTTATTTTGAGGTTCAACAATGTTGTTAGTCTTGAGCACTCTTGATGTATTGTACATGATGACCTTTACTAAATATTGACAACGTCTTTGTCTTGTCAACCTTAACTTGATTCACCTCATGAGACTCTCATTCCATTCGACTTTGACTCGATCATCCTCCTTGACGATCATCCCGTCAAATCGATCTTGACTTAGTACTCAACTCTTAATGACATCGTTGTCTTGTTGACCTTGGCTTAACCGTCATCCTTCAACGTACATTGATCATCACACAAATTCATAGGACCTAATTCTTTTCAAATCACTCATGAAATATATTAGTCCAAAAGTTTAATAAACATGGATAAGTTTGATATTCGTGAGCGATTAAAGAAGCACAATATAAGTGTAAACACATGGCACAAGAAAGGTCTCCACTAAGTGTATCATGATAAATATGTGTTTGATCTATATGCACTAGAGAGATGATTTAATAATCACAACTTCACTTAATGATGCACATGGGAATGATTCATGACTTACACATGTGCAAATTCATATTCGAATCAAGAGAGAAGTTGCGAACCAATCTAGATTAAACTTCACTAAATTAAGTGCATGTGAGAATATTCATGAAAATATTACATGCACAAAGCCATTTAAACACGGTGAAGTTTATCTAATGCACCGATTAAGATGGTCACTAATACATGGTAAATAATACAAAAGATCTTGTCGAGTAAGCGATATGTTTATAATATATTTATGTTCAAATAAATACGACAAGATATGACGAGCATAAATCTAATAATCCAACAATATGTGTTTACACAAAGTAGTTGCATACCTCAATTAGCAATCTATGTTATTTGCATAAATGAGACTACGGAAGATAAACAATCGGTGTGTTAGTTTCATTTAAATGATTAGCATAAGATGTACATTTTATAATGAATAATTTATCCACTTGACATATATGATTTTTCTCTAAATATGATGAGACTAAGACAATCTTGACAATAAACATATTAGTCTCATAGCAATAAGCATATTTGAGGTATAACAATAAATACGCATTAAATCAAGTATTGTCGTTAAATGTGTTTGTCATTAATCATCAAAATCATACAAGGTCACTTGCACTTACATAATCTAATCTAGCATGGCTAAATTTTCAAGAAGTAGGTTTTTTCTAAATTATTTGATTATCTTTTTAACACTTTGACTTCATGTGTTATTTATTGATAATTTTGGGTTTGGAATATAAACATTCCAAAATATGGTTTAGATTATTATATTTAAAATTTGACCCACTATTAAAAGAGAGCAGTTTTTAATTTAAGCACCATAGATTACACTCATCGATCTGACACTAGAGTCTTGCTTAGAATTCAATGGGAGTCATCCATTGTGTGAACTTGTCATTGCGACATAAAAAGGTATCTAAGAACTTGAAATTTGTATGAACATTGACATATTCCATATGTCCATCCTCCGCCTACCCTCATGTTTTAATTTAGGAATAAGTCCATTTTAAGTACCCAAACTATCGCGAAGGTCCAACAAACCACCTAAACTATGATTTGGTCTACTTCCCCCTGAACTTTCAAAACCGGCTCAAAACACATCACAATGCAGTTTTTCTCGGTGGTTTTGCTGACGTGGCATCACATAGAGGTGGTTTTGCTGACGTGGCGCCACGTAGAGGTGGTTTTGCTGATTTGGCGGCCACATATTTTTTAACTTATTTTCTTTTTTCTTTTCCCTTCTATTTTCTCTCTCCTCTCTCTCTCTTTCCTCGCTCTGGTTCCCTCCCTCTGCTCTCTCTCTCTCTTGGCTGGCGCAAAGCCCATGGCGAATTTGTAGAGGGAGGTAATTTGCACGGTATGGAAAGTAAAGGAGGTAATTTATTCGGTTTTGGAGTAGAGGGAGGAAAACCAAATCGAGGCAATAGTAGTGGGAGATAAAGTAGAATTTCATAAGGAGGAAGTGAAATGACCCCAGGAAAAAAAAAATCCTCTTCATGGTATTCCACAGGGAGGTCTCCCACTCACCGCCTCACCGGTCGCCACTCCATTTTTTGAACCATCCCACTCGCTGCTGTCTCAGCCTTCGCTTTTCCTCTGCACGCTTTCCGCGACGCTCTCCATCTCCCTCCCCGCAGCGCCCATCCCCTCTCTCCCCCTGTCCGGCCCGGTGGCCGGTGCGCCCTCCGGCGCGATCGCCGCCCTCATGGCTCATCAGCTCCTCCCCGCCTTGGCTTCCGCGGCGTCGTTGGAAGCGGTGGCGAGCTCCCCGGCGCGGCGCTCCACTCCACCGCGGCCGCCGTCCCCGTGGTGGCTCCTCGGCTACTCCCTACCACGGCGTCATTCGGAGCGGGGGAGCGGCGGCGGCGAGCTCCCCGGCTTGGCCTCCCCCGCTCCCGTGCACGGCAACCAACGACGGCGTCCTCCACCCTGGTCCTCCACGGCGGCCTCCTCCCTCTCCGGCATGGCTGCCAGCGGCGGCATCTGGCGTTCTCAGATCGGGATTCTGGGGACCCGAGTACCCGTCGGCCACCCATTTGGATTCGGGTCCAGGTCGCGTGGTGTTTCGGGTCCAGGTCGGTGCCCGGGTAGCAAGTTCGGGTCTCGGTCTGGTCCCGGGTTCGAGATAGCTGGATCTATATCCGACCCGCTTGGCATCCCCGCAGAAGCCTCGGCCCATTATGTATAAGCCCATTTCTTGGCCCAGTATTCTCTTCGATTAATTCGCTCCCGCCTTCCTCTTCCTGACCATCTCCCACGCGCAGGCGCCTCCGACTCGACGAGCACGCCGACGAGCTACGGCTACACCCACGCCGTCGGTTCCTTTCTCCACGTCGACGCTCCGCCTTCGCTTCTTGCTCCCTCTTCCTGACCATCTCATTCGCACAGGCGCCACCGACTCGACGAGCACGCCGACGAGCTACGGCTACACCCGCGCCGTCGGTTCCTTTGTCCACGTCGACGCTCCGCCTTCGCTTCTCCCGGTAAGGTTTCTTGCTCTTTCCTATGTTCGAGGCATTGAATTGGGTCTTCCATCTTGATTCGAACCGTAGGGCTTCGTAAGGTTTCTTGCTCCTTTCCGCGCTCGAGGCATTCGGTCTCAAGTTCTTGATTCCATCCTTAGGACTCCGTAAGGTTTCTTGCTCTTTTCCGCGCTCGAGGCATTGGTCTTCGGTTCTTGATTCGAGCCGTAGGGCTTGGTACGGCTTCTTCTCCTTTCTTGGTTCGAGACATTGGGATTTCTGTTCTTCATTCGAAACGTAAGGTTTGTTGCTCCTTTCTGTGTTCGACAGTTCGAGGCATTTGGTGTTCCGTTCCTGGTTCGATCCTTAGGACTCCGTAAGGTTTCTTTCTGCTTGATGCAGTGGCGGACCCAGGAATTTATCAAGCCCTGGGCTAAAATATATCATATTAAAACATACATATAAATATTAGAAATTGTCTACGTCAAGTAATAATTCAAAAAGCATAACATGAACACATCATTGATACGAGAAGTAACTAAAAAAATACATAACCAATATAGGTCCATCTCAATGTAATTGAACTATAACAAATTGGTTGAGCTTGGTAATAAGATGTCAATGCTCTCTTCATTCTCTTTCTCTATACCTAAATCAATGCAATTGAACTATAAATTAATAAATAAGTATATCGTATTAAATAAACTATACAAAAATACTACTTACAAGAAGAAATTAAATTAACAATAAATTAAACAAATGGAAGTTTTAGTAGTTTAGGGCGTGATTTCTTGCCGGTGGACGGTGGACGGTAACCCGATCTGCTGATAATGCCTTGATCAGGTGGCGAATCGGTGACCGATCTTTTTCGTTGTCTAGAGAATCAAGGAGACGAGAAGGGCAGAGATTAGCGAGCAGGGGCGGCGCCGTAGCACCCTTACGAATATGAAGAGACGAGTCACGAACAGAACTGACAAGATCAGATCAATAGACGAAAAAACAATCCTGTGCTGGTATCGCAGACGGCAGCTGAAGAAAACTGTTATAAATGAGTTCCCGTTGCTCGGGTGTTCATTGTATTGCCTAGTATCACCTACCCTAGAATAGGTTTGCAAGATGCTAGGAACAGCACTGCAAATATGCTCTTTGATCCCTTTGTAACTGCAATTGCCCCGTACTGTATCCAAGGAGTGAAGTTTAGCATGCAAGGAATAATGGGATAAAACGGGAAATACTTAAAAATATGATGCGGGTTCTGTACGTCAAAGACGCCTTTCATGTTCTGAATGGATCATGGATGAAACAGTATTACGGAATCACACTAATAGCAGTGATTCCTACATGCCAGTGTCACGTTATTTGTGAGTACTGATCTTCAGTGGGAGCTTTATTGATTCCACTCTGAAGGACGAGCGCAATCACACCTGAACGTCCAGAAGTACTTCCTGATTTGCGCTGAATAACACAGTGCCAGGAAGGCGAGTCCATGCATAGCTAGTTTTTTTTTTATCTATTTTGCGGTTATGGGATTTTAATATGGATTCATTAAAGCTGTACATAACAAGGCGTCAGAAGGTGTGGCTGCGTACCTCACGCTGTCCTTTTCATTTGAAAGTTGCTGAAAATTTTAATATGAATAGGTCATATAAAAGAGGCTTTGAAGAGCCCAAACAATATATATAAAAACATTTTATAATATATAAGAAGAAACATTTAAAACATCATAAAAATTGTCTGGCTAGTAAAAAAAAGCTAAAATTTAATTTAATTTAAATTAAAAAGAGCAAGGCCTCGATCACCTAATTAATTTCTCTTCTGGGTTAAATTTATACAACTTTTATGATCTTTATATGAGCATATACTTAGTTCGTTCTATGATACTTATACAACTACACTACATAGCCTAGACACTTCTGCATTTGACACTATTTTGATCTATAACGTCACTTAAGCCTTAAATTATCCAATTATTTTAAAAAAAATCAGATATGGAGTTATTCTAAGTCATAATTGACAAGTTGTGTGGTTCCAACTAGACCCGCACCGGTAACCACTGTTTGGTTGTCTAAAAGCATTTTCAATGGTGTCCTAAGTTAGCACATCACAACCCCTATTCACATCTTTTTTCACTATTCATCTACATTTCTCTCTCTGCTATTTTATTTGCTACAGTATTGTCGAGATATTCTAAATTAGGATCCATTAAACATACCATAAGTTATCTTTGGGGTGAGGCTGTGTTGATGCATTTTCATTCCAACTGGGCTACCGTAGTACACGGAAAATACTCGTTACTTTGGATGAGCATAAGGGAGTCCGTGCGAGCTCGCAAATTGTGCTTCGAGTGCGGACATGGCACCAAAAAGGCAGTCGATGGCGCACCATATGCAAAGGCGGCAAGGGCATGCGACTTTACTGTGACCGACCGTGACTTTGTTCTTTTCAAGGTAGAGTTTAGTTGAGTTTTACTGTAGCAAAATTTGTTATTTTTATATAGCCTATATATTGCAATAATTTGTAACGATTTTTTTAAAACTTTTAGTGTTTATATCAAAAATCTTAAAAATATTTTTTAATTAATTTTGCAGCCTCTTTAAACCTCCTTTTGAGGACTTTCAATTTTTGCTACACTAAAACTTAAATTTATTCAACGCCAAAAAGAATAGGTACCGTGTCTCACGTCCTACAGGACAGGGCAACCGAACCACGATGGTTGAAGCGATGCTCGCCGAGGCGCGGGGAGGGTAATGTAGCCGTGCCTAAGCTGGTGGAAATCATGCATGCATTTAAATAGCGCGCTATAGCGGCGCTATAGCAGCTGGAGAAAGAGAACGCTAGGCCCATTTTTGACGCTATGGCCGCTATGACCGCTAAAGCGTGATTTAGCTCCGCTAAGTGCCGCTATCCGCTAAGCGGCGCTATTCGCTAAGCCCAAATTGTGAAACCCTAATTGAATTTCATGAATCATGTCGTAATGTCAGTATCACAGTATGTCACTTAAGCGGAGCCTTGCTACCTAGAAACATATTTGTGATCATGAGTTCATTAAATATCTTGGTTACCATGTTTTTTTTTTCACCAATTACTCGTATTTAACTATTTTTGTATGGTTTTTTATAAAAATCGCTATCGGCCATAGCTCCGCTATAGCCTTATAGCCTTTCAAAAAAAGTTGCCGCTATTTGCCATAGCCCGCTATTTAAAACCATGAAATCATGGCAAGCTCAACATAAGGCATAGTAGCAAGACGTGGTTACAAGTGAGCCTTTTTCAATACATTGAAGGACTGCGTAACGACAAATCACCACAAGTTGCCCTCAGGGTGTACAAATGACGCGAAATGAGGGAAAATAGAAACGAGTTTGATGGTTCGCGAAAGCACGATGTGGCTGAGAATGTTGCACCTTGAGCATGGTTATGGTGCAGAAAGCACATCGAACCTTTTCCATGCCCAGTGGCGGACCCAGGACGAGAATTTAGATAGGGCAAGCATAAAAAACACTAAGTCCATAAATAGCCAAGTACTATATTATAACATAATATATATGTCCACAAAAGAACATCGAAACACATATTAAGTTCGAAACACATAATGTATATACTGTTTCACTAAATCTATAAGGAAAAAGTCTACTAACCCCCCTGAAGTATTGACTCAGACGCACATAAGACACTGGCTTCAAAAACCAAGTATTGTACCCACGAAGAACTCAAACCGGTGCAAATAACCCCTCGCAAACGGTTTTAGAGGTGGTTTTGCCACTTCACCTATCCACATGGGTGGTTTTGCCACATAAGATGTCCATTTGGCTTTTCTTTTATAAAAAATATTTCATCGCGGGTTCACATGTTGTTCTCTCCTTCCTCTCTCTTCCTCTTCTTTTGTCTCTCTTATGTGGCAAAACCACCCATGTGGATAGGTGAAGTGGCAAAACCACCCTTCAAACCACCTACGGGAGTTATTTGCACCGGTTTGAGTCCTTCGGGGGTACAATACCTGGTTTTTAAAGTCAGGGTTTTATGTGCGTCCGAGTCAATATTTTAGGAGGGTAAGTAGACTTTTACAATCTATAAATATCTAAATCTATAAAGTATAAATCACTAAATCAATGTGTAAAACAGTAAAATGCATTAAATCTATAAATCACTAAATGTCTAAGGCCCAGTTCTTTTCAGCTTAACGGCTTAACAGCTTAACAGTGACTTATCTACCTTTTAAAAAGACATATGCTTCGAGTTTTTTGAGTATGTGTTTTCGCTGTTTTGAAGGTGAGTCCTAACGCTTTAAAAAGCAAGTCAAACAAAAATGGATCTGAATCTCAAGACTACCTCGAGAAGCTCTCGAAGTTCAGTCATTTCAGCCGTTCAGCTGTTCAACCGTTCAGATTAGCTCAAAAGAACAGGGCCTAAATCTATAAATCACTAGGCCTCTAAATGTCTAAATCACTAAATGGCTAAATCTATAAATCACTAAATGGCTAAATCTATAAATCACTAAATGTCTAAATCTCTAAATGACTAAATCTCTAAATACTAAAAATTAAAATCACCTGAATCTGGGCCTGCGTGCGGTCGCCGCCTCGCCGGCTGGCCGCCGCCGGCCAACCCTAGCACGCTACCGAGAGGGGAGCACCGAGCCGGGAGCCCGGGACCACTGGACCAGGGAGGCCGGAGGCGGGAGCCCTAGCAGAGGCCAGAGGGAGACTGGAGAGGCGGAGACAACGGCTGGGCGACTGGATGTGGCCATGGACGGTGGAGGCGAGCTGGTGAGGGCCGAAGGGTCGATCTTTCGCGGTCAGTCGATCCGAAGCTGAGAGAGAGAGGGCAAGAGAGGATTGGGGAGGGAGCTCGGGACCGAGAGGGGAGACTTGGAGGGGAAAATGGTGTGGAGCGGGGGCCGGCTGGTATGCGTCCCCGTGGTGGCTTGGTGGGTGGACGTGGTGGAGGTGGGCCGGCTAGGGTAAGTTGGGCACTAGATATCTCTAGTATGTACTGGATTTTTCCCTATACTAGTTGATGGTAAATGGGCCAAACTAATTTACCTCGGACCTGGACCCAAGGTGTCCTAGTGGTGGGTTCGCCCCTGGCCATGCCGCATGTCACACACCATAGTACAATAGTGCGATGACAACCGAATTATTTGAAAGGATACAAATAGCTCAATTCAAATTAAATGCATAAACACGGGTTTCGACCAGCCAGGTTTAAATGAAGTAAGACAAATCTGCACGAGCTAACCAATAGTCATGCTTGAAGAAACCAAATATATCCAGGCACAATATGTACCTTTCCAATTAGAAAATAGAGTTTCATTTTAAAAAAAGACAATAAAAGAACTGTTAAATTAACTAAAAGAAAACAGATAAAAGAGAAATAAAAGTAAAAACTGCCGTCTCGCATGAAAAGAAAATAGCATGGTAAAGTAATATAAGTACAGTCTGTTCTTTCTGAAACTTATCTTATTTGATTTATTTACTTTGACCTCTCTTCTAACTTCAAAATTTTTTTACGGTGGCTTCAAGAGCCAAGTTTCCTTTATTTAGTGTTTCACTGTAGCAAAATTTATCTTTTTTTATATAGCCTATTTGATGTAATAATTTGTAATAATTTTTCTAAGGTTTTTAGTATTCCTCTTAGAGTTTCTTAAAAAAGTTAATTACTTTTTTACAATGTTTAAACGTTTTTTTAAAGACTCAAATTTTGTTACAGTGAAACGCTATGCTATACTAAGCAGGTCTTAGATTGTTTTACTGAGGTTTTAAACATCGTCTTATAATAATATGAAAAACCAAATAAGCTACAGGGCGCGATGAAATGGGATCCTCTGACTTACTGTCCTCTGTAGTTGTATCACTGCTCACATGTCAGTGACCCACTGCCTTCTGCAATAAGAGTATGTACAATGGTTGAGACAGCTGCTGTCTCTATCCATAGACATGTCATCTAGAGACTACACTAGAGACTACTTATACAATGGGCCGTCTCTAAACTGTCTACATAGTTATTTAATATTTGCATGGAGATTAAAACAATGTGGTGATCAAGTGTGCATCCTAACTTTGGAACCTACATGTTTGTTTGTATAAACCAAATTTGAATAAAATATTAGAACTGACACATAATCTGAATACATTAATTCTTAAGAGAAAAAAAACAATAATATTATAATGGGCGCATAATTTGGATACATTAATTCCAGGGTAGTATAGTAAAGAGAGAAAAACAGTAAGTTCCAGGGTATAAGCGATGTGTGCCAATCAGCTAGATGAGATGGATAATTAATTATATTTAAAAGCAATACAACAAACAAAGGTACGGAGCAAAGGGTAAAGCAACGAACTGAAAAGTAAAAGGATGTTGGTCACTGGAACTGGTTACTATTCCGCGCAATTGAAACAGGAAAATTGTCAAAAAAAAATGAGAGAAACAAATAGAAGACTAATCAAGTTTCAGGGTAGATAAAAAAGAACCATGCATATGTATTATGGATAGTTCAGCCTATAATGGTAACAATAATCCATCTCATCGAAACAAGTATTATAGATAAAAAAAAGTTCCAGGGTAGACAAATAGAAGAGATTAGGATAGTATTTTTCATAGAGAGCACTGTAGTGGTAATAATAGTCCATCTCATCGACAAGATAAGCTAACAAAATATATGTTTCTTTCCCTTCCTTTCTATGTAGTTGTCATCTATCAATCCACGATGTTAGATTCTTTCCCTTCCATGTAGTTGCCCTCCTTCAAGTTCGAAATAGATGATCCATTCATGTTGCTGCCATAAAAAAGTACATTTTAGCCTACAAAGCAAATTAACAAAACAGTTTGATTGTCCCAAGTGCAGCTAACTTAAATATACGAGGTACAGAGAGAATAAGAGTATAATTTAAAATAGAAAGCTAGTGATAAATAAGTATAATTTACCTATCACTCATCGCCAAATAACTCTTGCCCAAAAATTTTATTGCCTTCGTGTGCTCGGCTCAGAAATCGATGGTCATGTTACTTGTCTCTTGGGTCATGAGAGACATGTAGGTTTCCAACATTTTAGACTCCTTCTCAATCAACTTGGCCTCCTTGTTGTGTTGTGGGGCTAGATGAGTAAGTTTAGCTGATTCAAGCTTTTCGGCAGAGACACGTTGTTGTACTTCCATCAAATCATTACAACCCTTGTTTGTTTCAGTATGAACTTCTCAAGCTCTTCAAAATCTAAAAGAACATCGAAACACATATTAAGTTCGAAACACATAATGTATATACTGTTTCACTAAATCTATAAGGAAAAAGTCTACTAACCCCCTGAAGTATTGACTCGGACGCACATAAGACGACTTCAAAAACCAAGTATTGTACCCTCCGAAGAACTCAAACCGGTGCAAATAACCCCTCGCAAGTGGTTTTAGAGGTGGTTTTGCCACTTCACGTATCCACATGGGTGGTTTTGCCACATAAGATGTCCATGTGGCTTTTCTTTTTTTTTTTCAAAATATTTCATCGCGGGTTCACATGTTGTTCTCTCCTTCCTCTCTCTCTTCCTCTTCTTTGTCTCTCTTAAGTGGCAAAACCACCCATATGGATAGATGAAGTGGCAAAACCACCCTTCAAACCACCTACGGGGGGTTATTTGCACCGGTTTGAGTCCTTCAGGAGTACAATACCTGGTTTTTAAAGTCAGGGTTTTATGTGGGCCTGAGCCAATACTTTAGGAGGGAAGTAGACTTTTACAATCTATAAATATCTAAATCTATAAAGTATAAATCACTAAATCAATGTGTAAAACAGTAAAATGCATTAAATCTATAAATCACTAAATGTCTAAATCTATAAATCACTAGACCTCTAAATGTCTAAATCTATAAATCACTAAATGACTAAATCTATAAATCACTAAATGTCCAAATCTCTAAATGACTAAATCTCTAAAATACTAAAAATTAAAATCACCTGAATCCGGGCGTGCGTGCGGTTGCTGCCTCGCCGGCCGACTGCCGCCGGCCAGCCCTAGCACGCTACCGAGAGGGGGAGCACCGGCGGGACCACTGGACCAGGGAGGCCGGAGGCGGGAGCCCTAGCAGAGGCTAGAGGGAGACCGGAGAGGCGCAGACGGCGACCGGGGCGACAGGATGCGGCCGTGGACGGTGGAGGCGAGCTGGCGAGGGCTGAGGGGTCGATCTGTTGGGGTTAGCCGGTCCAAAGCTGAGAGAGAGGGCAAGAGAGGATTAGGGAGGGAACTTGGGACCGAGAGGGGAGACCGGGAGGGGAAATGGTGTGGAGCAGGGGGCCGGCTGGTATACGTCCCCGTGGTGGCTTGGTGGGTGGACAGGGGCGGATGCACAGTAGTGCATGGGGTAGCATCTGCTACCCCAAATTTTTTTTAAAAAAATTCGCATATAGGTATATATATCCCAGCAGTCAACAGCCAGTCCATCTAACAGTCAGTCTAACACATATCGCATATATGTATTTTGGACACATCGATATGGTTGTAATGGAATTATTATGTATTGTAATTTAAATTATTATATTCGGTGTGTTTTTTCATTGAATTGTGTTGCTAAGGTCGGTGTCCGTCGTCCGCTACCCCATCGTTGAATTCCTGGATCCACCACTGTGGGTAGACGTGGTGGAGGTGGGCCGGCTAGGGTAAGTTGGGCACTAGATATCTCTAGTATGTACTGGATTTTTCCCTATACTAGTTGATGGTAAATGGGCCAAACTAATTTACCTCGGACCTGGACCCAAGGTGTCCTAGTGGTGGGTTCGCCCCTGGCCATGCCGCATGTCACACACCATAGTACAATAGTGCGATGACAACCGAATTATTTGAAAGGATACAAATAGCTCAATTCAAATTAAATGCATAAACACGGGTTTCGACCAGCCAGGTTTAAATGAAGTAAGACAAATCTGCACGAGCTAACCAATAGTCATGCTTGAAGAAACCAAATATATCCAGACACAATATGCACCTTTCCAATTAGAAAATAGAGTTTCATTTTAAAAAAGACAATAAAAGAACTATTAAATTAACTAAAAGAAAACAGATAAAAGAGAAATAAAAGTAAAAACTGCCGTCTCGCATGAAAAGAAAATAGCATGGTAAAGTAACATAAGTACAATCTGTTCTTCTTCTGATTTATCTTATTTGATTTATTTACTTTGACCTCTCTCTTAACTTCGAATTTTTTTTATGGTGGGCTCAAGAGCCAAGTTTCTTTTATTTAGGTCTGGTTCTTTTCAGCTTAGCTCTTCACTATAGCAAAATTTATCTTTTTTATATAGCCTATTTGATGTAATAATTTGTAATGATTTTTCTCAGATTTTTAGTAGTCCTCTTAGAGATTCTTAAAAAAATAATTACTTTTTTACAATGTTTAAACTTTTTTTAAAGACTAAAATTTTGTTACAGTGAAATGCTACGCTATACTAAGTAGGTCTTAGATTGTTTTACTAAGGTTTTAAACATCATCTTATAATAAAATGAAAAAAAACCAAATAAGCTACAGGACACGATGGAATGAGATCCTTTGACTTATTGCCCTCTGCAGTTGTATCACTGACATGTGGGTCCCATATGCACAGGGCCCACATGTCAGTGACCCACTACCTTCTGTAGTAAGAGCATGTATAATGGTTGAGACAGCTGCTGTCTCTATCCATAGACATGTCATCTAGAGACTATACTAGAGACTACCTATACAATGGGCCGTCTCTAAACTGTCTACATAGTTATTTAATATTTGCATGAAGATTAAAACAATGTGGTGATGCATCCTAACTTTGCAACCTGCATGTTTGTTTGTATAAACCAAATTTGAATAAAATATTAGAACTGACACATAATTTGGATACATTAATTCTTAAGAGAAAAAATAAAACAATAATATTATGATGGGCACATAATTTGGATACATTAATTCCTGGGTAGTATAGTAAAGAGATAAAAACAATAAGTTCCAGGGTATAAGCGATGTGTGTCAATCAGCTAGACGAGATGAAGAATTATATATGAAAGCAGTACAACAAACAAAGGTACGGAGCAAGGGTAAAGCAACTAACTGAAAAGTACAAGGATGTTGGTCACTGGAACTGGTTACTATTCCGCGCAATTGAAACAGGAAAATTGTCAAAAAAAAATGAGAGAAACAAATAGAAGACTAATCAAGTTTCAGGGTAGATAAAAAAGAACCATGCATCTGTATTATGGATAGTTCAGTCTATAATGGTAACAATAATCCATCTCATAGAAACAAGTATTATAGATAAAAAAAAGTTCCAGGGTAGACAAATAGAAGAGATTAGGATAGTATTTTTCATAGAGAGCACTATAGTGGTAATAATAGTCCATCTCATCGACAATATAAGCTAACAAAATATTTATGTTTCTTTCCCTTCCTTTCTATGTAGTTGTCATCTATAAGTCCACAATATTAGATTCTTTCCTTCCATGTAGTTGCCCTTCTTCAAGTTCGAAATAGGTGATCCATTCATGTAGCTGCCATAAAAAAGAGAGTACATTTTAGCCTACAAAGCAAATTAACAAAACAGTTTGATTGTCCCAAGTGCAGCTAACTTAAATATACGAGGTACAGAGAGAATAAGAGTATAATTTAAAATAGAGAGATAGTGCTAACTAAGTATAATTTACCTATCACTCATCGCCAAACAACTCTTGCCCAAAAATTTTATTGCCTTCATGTGCTCGGCTCGGAGATCGATGGTCATGTTGCTTGTGTCTTGGGTTATGAGAGACATGTATGTTTCCAACATTTTAGACTCCTTCTCAATCAACTTGGCCTCCTTGTTGTGTTGTGGGGCTAGATGAGTAAGTTTAGCTGATTCAAGCTTTTCGGCAGAGACACGTTGTTGTACTTCCATCAAATCATTACGACCCTTGTTTGTTTAAGTACGAACTTATCAAGCTCTTCAAAATCTGATTTGACTTCCTTCTTCTCACAAACTTTGATTTTCTTGGCATTGCGTTCGGCCTTAGATGCTTTATTCCCTATTGGCCTTGGGATGTCATCAACATCAATGATATCATCAGTTAATTTTGGATGTAATTTACTAAACCATCAAGTGAACAATAATCATTTCCCCTGAAAAATAGAGAACCAAACTATCTGATTCTATTGTGGATCTATTTTTCTATTGCACTGTTCAAATAAGATATTTACCAGTATTTAGGATCAGATGGAGATGGGTGGTCAACCATGTCACAGCTAGTTGGTCAGACTTCAAACCTAAAACAAAATATAGCCTTCAAACCGCTAGATAAGTACAGGAAGTAAGAGGAGAAGTCTGATTGTCCCAAGTGCAGGTTATGTATTTAAATAGTAAAAACATTGCAAAGCATCTATGAAACAAACATAGATGAAATCAAAAGGCATCAATGAAACAAATATATCCTCAAAAAGGGTCAAATAAATATTCAGAAGTAAGAAGCAACACCCATACCCATATAAATAGACGGATGGCGAACCAAGCACATATGACAAAATTAAAATGGCTTGCAGATAGTAGAAGCCTAGCAAGACAGGAACACATGAAATACCAAATCTATTAACTTTGGAGCACAATTAACAGGAAACAATTAGTACTTGGGCTCGCAATTCTTGGCGGCGTCGACATTGTCGTAGGTGAGGCAGAATTTGGTGGACTTGCCACCCCCAAAGTGGGTGCGGAACTTGAAGATGAAGATGCAACTTGAAGGCGCAGCGATGTGATGGGGACCTACCCAGCGGTGCGATGGAGACCCATCGGCAACGCGGTGCGATGGAGACTTGGCGGCACCGCGGTCTGATGGAGCCTCGCAGCGGCGCAGTCCGATGGCCCCACGACGACCCTAGCGAAGATGCAGAGACAGGATTTGGGGGGAAATCTAGGAGACGACGGGAGCGGTTGTGCGCAGTGGATCGAAATTTTTGGGGTTGGAGACGATGGGAGCTACAGCAGGCGCCGCAAAGTCGTCTACATGCCGTCGCTACCTCTTAGATTTGGTGAAGCGTCGTCTCTCCACAGAGCGACGGCTCCCTCTTCTCTCTCTCCCCCAACTCATCAATTAGGTGATATGGCACTGTTTAGAGATGTCTTAGAGACTACTGAGGTGTACTGTTGTACATGCTCGTCAGAGAATCTTGGTTCCTGAGATGACAGCGGACCGGTTTGAGTGTCGAACTGTTGATCACAGTGTACATGGTCCGTAGACCGCGACGAGACCAACACAATTACACAAGGACTGAAGGCCTTCCAGTCCAAAATCGAAATGCGGAGCCGGTTTAGCTCCTCCTCTGGTAGACTCGGACCACAGAGCGTACGTCACCTCCAGGTGGGCCTACCTTTCTCCCTCGTTAAAACCCTGAGGCGTACAGGGGAAGCCAACCAAAGGGCGAGCGCAGCGGGGGCGAGTGGCCAGCGGAGCAGCGGCACGGGCCACGGCCACCTACGTCGACGAGCGGGCGGCCGCCTTCTCCCGTAAGACCTTTCCACCATCCAGTCCAGAACCTTCTAGAACGAGACTCGGAGACTCTGCGTGATCCTCCCCATTCTCTCGAAGCCTCCGAGGCAGTGATTCCGGCCGCCACCCTCAAATCCGGTGCCCATCCCGGCGACGGCGTGGGAGGGAGGCTGGCTGGGGCCCCGCCGGTTGTGCAACTGCTTGGTTAGTTGGTCTGGGACCTTCTCGAACGTGCTCGAACCGTGCCGCGCTCCTTCCCTCCTTCCTTGGAGGGTTCGGTTGGTCTGGCGCTTCGCTTCCCTTCGTGCGGTTTGTTCGGTGGGGCTTCATGCTTCGGCCTCGATCGAGTGTCTGGCTTGCGTGCGATCGCGCGTGCTGCGCTGCGATCTTCGATGATCCTTCGACGCTGCGGTTGATTTTAGTTTTTTTTTTTCTGTGCTCATCCGCGGCGATCCGGTTCGCCATTGCGGGGGTTTAGCGTAGGTTTTCTGATTTGGTTGGATGCGGAGCGCTAGATCAGAAATCTTCTAGAAATTTCCGCTTCTAGAAGATTTCTGAAGAGTTTCGCTGCAGGTGCAGGCCGATGTTTTGTAATGCGGTTGCTTATTGCTTCGATTCGGTCTGCGTTCAATTCATCTTGTTTTTGCCCTTTTTTTTCCATCGGTCGTTCGATTTGATGCGTTGTTGTCCTTTGGAAACTACGAATTGCTTCGGTTCCTGCTTGGTGGGTTTGCCCCCTTCGTGTGCTTGCCCGTTAATTTCACAAGGTTCCTTCACCATTTTTGAGTCTGTTCGACTCATTTCTGCACATAAATCTGTGGGGGAAAAAAATTTTAGCCTGCTTGTGGCTTGTTGTCAGCGCATTGGTTAGTTTCGTGGATGTCATCTGTTTGTTTGGAGGGAATTTTGCTTCTCTTCTTCAGTACGCGACTCTACAGGCATACATTACAATGCCCCGTTTTTGCTAGCCGCTTGGATTCGTTTTGCTTTGTTGTTTGGATTATTTTGTGCCAGTTAGTGCTGCTGCTTCCTCCAAGAGTGCAGGAGAAACCGTCTCTTTGAGTATCCAGTGCCCTGTTTGTTTTGTTCCCCATACTGTTAGCCTACAAATTATGGTGGCATGTAAACTATGAAGTTTCTAAGGACAAGTTTGCAGCTAGTGCAAAATGGGGGTTCTCTACTAATCTGTCTCTTGATGCACTTTTGTAAAAAAAACTCAGAAAAAAGACCTCATTCGACACTGAAATTCGTATTTTCGAAGCTCCACTATATTTTTTTTGAAGTTCTCAATAAATCTTTAAGTGCTAGACTAATATTTCTTTTTTTATCTGATGAACACTGGGATTTTTTTTTTTGGGCAGGTTCAACATACTGTATATAGTTCTTTCCAAGAGAGTTCCACCATGGATCTTTCCAGCTCACAACCTTCATCCTGTGACGACGAGACAAGAGCACTTAATGCATTGCTTGATGCTTTCGGCTGTTCTTTTTCACTTGAAGATATAGCCACTGCATACTGGAGAGCAAATGGTGATGTCAACAGAGCTGCGGATCTCTTGACTGACCCTCAAAACTCGACGCCTCAAGGAAATGAAGTTGACCCAATTGTTGAGATTAATCTTCCCCGCACTGATAAGCCTGTTGAAGAAAGCTATATGGGGAATTCAAGACCAATAACTCTTTCCCAGACTGAGATGGCAGCTGAAGAAAACTGCATGGAGAATTCCAAGAAAACAAGAACACGTGAAAAGCCACAGAAGTCCAGTGCTTCATTTGGCACTGTATCCAGCATGTTAGTGAAAGGATCTGCCAGGGCTGCAGCACCGGTCAATCGAGCAGCAGAAAAAGAGAAGCCTGTAAAGGTTGAACTGCCAGAGTACATGCGAGATGATTTTAAATTGAAAATGGATGAATCTAATTCTGCACCAAAGAGAGAGACTTTGAGTGATAGAGATGTTGAGGAGTTTCTATTTTCTATGCTTGGAGAAGGATTCAAGCTCAGTATGGAAGTGATCCGTGATGTTCTAGGTAAACATTTGCATATTATGCAAAGCCATTCTCCCCATAATTCATTTCATCATTTCAAGCCATATGCTAACTCATCCTAATTTTCTTGTTGCAGGCAGTTGTGGATATGACATTAAGAAGGTAGTAATAGATCATTGCTATCAACTATCAAGACTATGTATTTTTTTGCATGTCCTGATTGTTGTAAATGCAGTAATATGGTTGACAGTTTAGCCCTTCGAGTATACGGTTTGAACTATTGTATATTTTTGTTTAAAGTATAAATGGAATTGTTCTATCATATGCAGAGCATGGAGGAACTAATTTCATTTTCTACAAAAGATCTGGACGAAAAGGACAACAACAAACAAAATGTAATACAAGTAAGATAACTTTTGATTTCTCTACTGACAGTTTTAATAAGTACCGTATATGACCTTAGGGCATGCCCAATGCAACCCTTAAAATTCCCCTATCTTATCGCTATTCATCCACTTTTTTATCTCTACCTATATTTTTCTCTCTTATATTTTATTACATACCCTACTGCTACAGTGTTTAGGTGTAAAATAGGGGCAGGATAAAGGTGGCATTGGGCATGCCCTTATAATTCCTTTGTAACTTGTGAATTATTTTTTATATCTATATATCATTTTAATGTTTCTGTGTTGTTCAGTTGAAAGTTGCTTAAGCCATTAAGTTTTTTTATTGGTTTTGATGCCCTGTCATGTCGTCTTTAGATTTTCTTTATGCTGAGCTTTCGAATAGTCTTTTTTACTGTTTCTTCTGTCTGTATCGATTAAATTTTTTTGTGCCAATGCGTTTTTTGATAATTTGTATTTATTAGGGTAAAGTTTTCTCTCAACATGGTCTTTTAGGCGAGTTAAGATGTTAGTTCGCTTCCTGAAAAATGATAATGTTGGTTGGCAATTGAGACCTAGTGAACGATTGCTTAGTTCCAATGCTAGGATATGTGGAAATTCTCTCTGTACATTTTGTTGTCAGTGTTCTCGTTTTTTAAGCAAGGAGGTATTTTTCATATGTTTGATATGTTAGCATTTGAATGATATCTTGACATCTTTTTCATCATATATTGATGGCGCAGAATGCGGCAGTAGACCACACTTCTTCCAAGAGAAGCTGCCTGGAATCACAATCCGCCTCTAGGTTTCAGCTTGTCCTTCTTTTGCATTGGTCTATTCCTATCCTTTTTTATGATAAAAGTGACATTTAGTTTTTTTGTTCTACACTTTTCTTTGTCATAATGCAGTGCTTGCTCTTTGCAAGAGGAAAAGTGTAGCTCAAGACTGCAGATTTCTCCTGGAGAGTTGATAGAATCCATCTTCACTGTACCTGAAAGAATTGAGGATGAACCAAAAGGAAAGCGATATGAACTGGGTGCAAATCGAAACAGAGTTCTAAATCAGAAACCAGTCATCAAACCTCTTGAGGACATTTCATCATGCCCTATAGATCTTTCAGTGAAACGTACCCTAGGCAACAAAGGTATGCTGTTGTATACTTGTGCTTTATTTTAGGGTCTTGTTCTTTTGAGCTGAAAGTTGCTGAATATTTTAATCTGAAAAAATTGTGACCCCTTGAAAGAGACCTTAAAGAATCTAAACAATTATAAAAAAGTTGTTTTAGGAACTTGAGGAGAACCATCCAAAAAGTTGTGTTACAATTCTTTTTGCAAGCTCTCTCTTTCGACACCAGTGCTGTTTGATACATGTATGACAGAGCAGATTTTTTTCGTAAACTATATTGCTACATACTAAAGTGGTTTGGGTGAAACTACATATCTACGTTACATAATTACACATTGCATGTTGAACCAGTTGATATTTATTTCGACTTCATAACATCATGCACATGTAATCTGAAAACAATATGAATCTTTCTGGATGAGCGATAAACTTAATGAACATTAGTATTGTAATGATAAGTTCAGTGAACCAGTCACTGCCTGCTGGTCGGTGGACTGTAAAGGTTTTGCAGCATGATACCAAGTTGACCTAAGTAAAGAACAACCACGGGAGCTGTAATCTGGTTCGCTTTTGGCGGAAATCCGGTCAAACCGCAAATCAGCAATCAATTTTGCATGTAACGGACCCATGGTTCAAGAAGGTGCTAGTCATTAGTCATTCGGTGAGCTAGTGGACTAGTGATAAGACTGGATTAGTCCATGGATTAATTTGAACTAATCGGTAATTGCTGCTGCTAGGTGGAGGACTACCGATTAGAGATTAATTGGGGATTCTGGTTTTTTAGAACAGTGAACCTATTTGTTTGGAGGGAATTGGTGGGAGGGATGAGTTATTAAATCTCTTGTTTCATTAGAACAAATAGGGATTTAGGTGGGATGGGGAATTTGAAGTCTTAACAGCTACCATGCAAAGCTAGGGCGGTTGTGGGAATTCGGAGGAAACTGTTGTCTACGGAAAGGGTAATAGATTTTAGCCTTTTATCATAACTTATGTTCAGGCATCTTAAAAGCTGTGAAGAAATTCCTCACAATGTGTTATCTTCCTTACCAAATGGGGGATTGGAACTAAAAAAGCAAACTCTCATGTTTCATCAATCATCCCACTATAAACTCTCATCTATATTCCCCTTCCCCCTCCCAATTGTTGCCAAGACACGAAGGGGTATTAAAGATACTTGTGTTTACGGGCAGAGAACATGAGAAACTCAACCAGAACTAAGGCCTGTTGATAACTTGCATTAAAAATTGTTAAAATCTTTTAAATCATCTATGAAGCCTAGGTTCATACTATGAATTTTTGCACGAATGTTTGTTGGATCATAATATTCTACATTATACATATGTAATAGTTCTGATTTGTTGGGTTTGTATGTAGCACCGCTTGTGATTAATGAGGATGATTACCAGAATTACCGTAAAGCTGCAAAGCAGCACTGGGATATGATGAAACAGTACTATGAGAAGGTAAGGGGTGCTTCACGGAGATGCTCCTTTGTTTATTTTATTTTCAGCAAATAAAAGGTGTTTATTTTTTTATCCATGCTCGGAAATCCACAGGCTGCTGATGCTTTTAGAGATGGTAATCAGAAAGAAGTCGAGTATCTTCTTGGGGAAGTAAGTAGGACTTCTTCTTTTTGGGAAAAGAAAATGATTGGAAAGATACATCAATAATCACTTCTGGAAGCTAGAATTAAGAGACAATAGATTCCATGGTTTTGAACCTTTATCTTGGGCAATGGAGTTGCCACATATGCATGCTGAAGACCTGACACCTGTCTTTGAGTGACAGCTGAATTCTAATTAAAAAGTAAATTGCGGGCTTAATTATTTTTTGCAGAGAACATTTTTCAACTTTGACCTTCTTATATATATGCTTAATTGTTGAGTGGATGTGATGGGAACATTTTTGGTTTGAAGCTCTGACTGAATTTTTTTTTTGGATATCAAGGGGAAACGTTACTACAGGATGGCTCGACTAGCTGATGAAAAATCTGCTGGGGAGATTACCAAGCCCATGTAAGTCAATTTCTTTTTTTGTGTGTTAGCGGAAATTATCACATTATATTTGTTATTTTCGAATAGGAATTGCTGAAAAACCATGTTTATGGCCATACTGCAGAAAAAAAGAGCAAAAAAATGAGGTATGCCTTGACCTGCGTGCACAAGTTGCAGCAAACGTAGCAAATCTTGTGAGACTTCATCTTAAACAGTTGGCTAACATCCCATGTAAGATCTGTGCATGATTATTTAAGTCTGTTGACTTCTGTTAGATATTTTTTAATTTACTTGATTGTTGCAGCTTTTGAGTACTTGAGAGTTATTATTGGTATTGATGATGGAAGTTTCAAGATGGGGCAAAGAAGAAGAAAGGTATTTCACACAATAGCTGCAAACTGATTGTTACCTCTGAATTGCCTGTTATAGCTGCTGCTTAGTTGCATGGATAATTTAGAGGCCAATCCTCTAGCTGCAGCACTTCACATTTTATCCAACATTCTGTATCACGTGATTCTGTCTAATTCTACTGCATTTTACTCTGACATAAAATGTGATTTTGCTATTTAGTCCCTATTTTCATTATCTAAAAAAATTTGGTCCCTATTTTACCTCAAAACTTGTTCAATCAGACCATCCTACCAAACTCATTCATGCCAACAATCATTTCTTGGAACAAAAATATGGCACAAACAATCAAATACAGCGCTGATATAATTCTTTGAAGAAAAAATTATTAAGTATCATTACTAGGGATTTGCTAAACTTTACAAAGTATTTAGGTCAGGTAATGCACAAATGATTTACAATAGTGATACTTAAAAAACAAATGAAAGGGAGAATTCCTTTCATACCACCGTGAAATATTGAAGTTCTAGAATATATCACTTTGTCTCATTGACAGATAGGGCCCCTTGTGTCAATAACCGAGGGGTAGGGTGGTATATTGCAAAACTTTTGATCTTTCGATGGTGTGGAATGAATTAGTTCAAAAACCAGGGGATATATAGCAATGCTGGTGTATGTTTGTGATTGTATCCCTGTTCAGTTCATAATCATTTACCCCATACAATTAATGGACTTGTGAAACCTTTCCAGGCCTTTGTCAAGATTCAACGGGTGTGTGCCAATAATCTTGAACATGCTCTGCATGTGGTTGCTGTGTGGGTGCACACATGATAGTCCATGTAGGCGTGAGTCATTGTAATTGTCTTAAAGAGTTTGTTGGGCTAATGCGGTAATGCCTGTCGATAAAGTATTTATGTATGCTTCCAGTTTTTTAGATCAGGTGGTTCTGGTTCATTCCATTGGTCAAACTAAATTAATCACAAATACTATTCACTTCCAGAATCTACAAGTGAGGTGAGAACATGTCCAGGGGATGTAAACTTTAAACGTATTTCATAATTCGCTTGTTGAATTATCTATATATAAATGATGGGTTAGAATGGAGTTGACTAGAGTATGTAGCATTTGTACAAAATGACCCCTACTTTCCAACTTTTCATTGATAGCTACATGTTGCACATGGATGGTGCTATTTGTCTTCACCTGATGAATTTGAATATTTGCAGGTGATTAAGTATCTTGAGAAGAAATCAGTCCAGTGGACTGAAGATGAAGCCAACCCAGGGGAAATCGTCATCCAGATTAATCAGCTGAAAGACCAGGGAGGATCGGTGAATGTATAGAAGTGGTGCGGTACAAACGAACAGAAGACATTGATAATTGCTAGCCATATCATTCAGCTGTTCATAGCTTTATGTTCCTTTTGGGATATATAATTCTTCAAAGTTGCCATGCATGGCACTATTTTTGTCCGCACATTGCTGACATCTGGAGCACATTGCTACTTTGACAGGGGCCAAAATATGAAGAGGCCGTCCAGATAATCATATTGGATAACTATTGCAGCGAGTTATCCTTGAAACTACAACGTTTCTGCAGTTGCCAAATGTAGTGGGGTTTAGGGAAGGGGGGGAGCGACGGCTTGCATTTCTGAGACAGGTCCCCTCAATTCCCTGAAGTTCTTTGCATCATGTATGTTTACCTGTGCTTCGGCTCCGCGTTGGTGTCTTATCTCTAGCGCGCGCACACAAATCATCGACATGGCCAAGACACATCTGGTTACCTAAACATGGAATGCGCTATGCACAACACAAAAATTATATCTTGCACCTAGAGAAGTTATTAGTTACACAACACATTCTTCAGAATAAGAGCAGGCACATCACTGCCAACACGCAGAGGAAGAGCCATATCTGATGCAGAGACATCTCCACCTCCATGTGCCGCCGTCTCAGCCTCGGGTTCATGTTTTGCACGGCGGCAAGGTGGTAGGGACTCGAGTAGTACGCGCTCGGCGGCGGCACCGGACCTCGGAACAACCCCGGGAGCGCCGCCACGGCCATCCCTCCGAGCATGCCTCCGGCCGTCGACCCGAGCGGCGGAGGGTATAGGACGTCGAACCGCGCGGCGCTGGCATGGTGATGCGCGTTCCGGGGCGACCGAGTCGGCGGGTAACTCGGCTCCGTCCTCTCGTGTACGTCGCCGCTTCGCGCGCTCTGTTGCTCCACGGCCTCCAGGTGCGCGGCCGGCCGCCGCGGGACGGCCGCCGCGCTACGCCGCGGCTTCTTTGCGCGGCAGCCACGGCCGTAGAGCGGCACGAGCGCGTCCGGCGAGATCGCTGCCTTGCACACGGGGCAAGGCCGGCTTGTGCCGCTGCTGCCGCCGCCGCCGCCGTCACGGCGCAGCCACTCGTAGATGCAAGGCCAGCAGTAGAGGTGGCCGCAGAGGGTGACCACCGGCTCCGCGGCGTAGTCCAGGCAGATGTTGCAGTCGAAGCAGTCGCCGCCTGCCGCCGCCGGCACCGGCCCGTCCCCGTTGGCTCTCTTTGCCGGGTCATTTCCGGCCACCGATGGCCGGTCACTGCCACTTGTCGTGCAAACCTGATCCATTTCGCTGCTCTCCCGCCACCTTCAACCGCGTTTATTATATGGCCTTCTTTGTCGATTGCTCGTAGCACTGCAAAAACGAACCAGGCAGATGGTCAGATCGTCACCAAGGGCCAAAGAAAATGTCCCGTTAGATAGAAACGAAGCACAGTAAACATACCAATCAAGAAGGTGTATATCGCGAGATATGTACGGCTCAAAAAAATTAAATAAAAATCAAGAAGATGTACTTGAAGAGATCAAAGGTACGGGGCGAGACACGTAGCTGCACAGTTGTGGCGCTGCCGTTGCGGTTCACGTGCGGATATTATCCCGAGGATAGCGGTGCCAAAGCGACAGGGCGAGGGCACGAAACCACTAGATGGGGTGGGGTGCAGAGACTTTCGGCTCTCAGATATTTGACAAATTGCCAAGTCCTGATTCGTCTGTGGAAACTCGCAGAGGGTCCCATGCTAAGCAGGTTTACTTCCGATAATAAGCAAACAAAACGTCAAGCAATGTTCCATTTCTCGTATCAATACAGGACAATGACCGATAACTGAGCACTCAGCCCGTAGCATTCCTGCTGTGGAAACTACATGTTAGGATTCAATCATGGGTTCTTATATTTTAGTAGGCTTTTTATGAATTATGTCTGGAAACTATGTGTTAGGATTCAATCCTCGGTTCTTATATTTTAGTAGCCTTTTTATGGACTATGTGTGCGTTTCAACGTTAGTTTGTAGTTTTTAGCGTGTGTTTAAGCGCACACTATGAATTTAAATAGCGCGTAGTGTTACGCTTTTGACCAATTTGACGCTAATGACGCTAAGACCGCTATAGCGCGAAATACCGCGCTAAACCGCGCCGCGAACATGCCAATTTAGCATCGCTATAGCACTTTGGGCCAAAATTTGGTGCAGAGCTAAATTCAGCGGCTGGCGGCCCAAATCCACGCAATATACGGCCCAAATCCACTCAATTGACCAGGAACCCTATCCTAAATCCCACACAATATACGCCTGTACTGCTGTTACCTGTTGTCTTGTTGTTGACTTGTTAAGTAATTAAGGCCCTGTTCTTTTGAGCTGATCTGAACGGCTGAACGGCTCAAATGACTGAACTTCGAGTGCTTCTCGAGATAGTTTCGAGATTCGGATACATTTCGTTTGACTTGTTTTTTAAAGCGTTAGGACCTATCTTCAAAACAGCGAAAAAACGGACTCAAAAAACTCAAATCATATGCGTTTTCAAAACGTAGATAAGTCGTTAAGCTGTTAAGCCCTTAAACTGTTAAGCTAAAAAGAACTGGGCCTAGGTTGTTAGGCTGTTAAAAACGTCAAGCAATGTTCCATTTCTCGTATCAATACAGGACAATGACCGATAACTGAGCACTCAGCCCGTAGCATTCCTGCTGTGGAAACTACATGTTAGGATTCAATTCTCGATTCTTAAATTTTAGTAGGCTTTTTATAGACTATGCGTGGAAACTACATGTTAGGATTCAATCCTCGGTTCTTATATTTTAGTAGGCTTTTTATGGACTATGTGTGCGTTTCAACGTTAGTTTGCAGTTTTTAGCGTGTGTTTAAGCGCACACGTATATATGGTGTATGATGGGTGTGGATTTCCTTGATGTTAGTTTACAATTTATAGCGTGTGTTCAAGCGCACACGTACGTGCACGTGCACTTGGTGTGCGCACGGTGGAGGTGAGTTTTCTTCACGTTAGTTTGCAATTTCTAGCGTGCGTTCAGATGCACGCGTGTGTGTACATGTGGTGCACGCATGCATGCGGCGTGTGCGGTGAGGTGAGTTTGTTTGCGATTTTCTTGCATTTAAAAATTTTCATGTGGTGTATGGTGGGATGAATTTATGCATGTCTTTTTTTAACCTATAAATAAAAGAGAGATGATACATGTGTGCAGCTTTTACTCCATTGCTATGCTTGTTGGTTGCAGCCCTTGTCGAGTAGTTAGTGCGGTTAGAGAAATATCGCAGGCATGATCGTGACTGCATAATGCCGTTAATTAATTTAGGATGGGAGGATTGGCCATAAATCCATAATGAGAAGCCGAAGAAATCAGATCCGCCATCCAAGGCTCATAATTATCAACCTGAGGTCGATTGCCGAGAGAGGAAGGCTGAGTTGAAAGCTAATTCTTAGGGCATTGCCAGTAGTTTGATACTTTGGTTTGCTGCTAGAGGAGACGAGAGGGAGTTCCAGATGAGATTTCAGATGCGCAGCCGCTCAACCATCTTGTATTTTTTTAGCAAGTTAGCTGTATTTGGGTTAGAGCAGACTTGTCACTAGATGGTCTTGACACTTGCATTGTACTACTCAAGTATCAACTACCAAGCTAGCATCCAACAAAAAAAACTATCAAGCTAGCATGACAATACAGCTACCAACATGACATTAAATATAATGCAAGTTTTCTTGTGGGAATTGAGCTTGCTAGATTAACATGAGCCGGTAGCAACTACCGTCTAGACTACATTTTGGACAAAGCCGCCAGATCGCTGAAACAACGACTAAATTAACTCCTTGTTATTAGGAAACAAAAGAAATGGAACAGAATTGACCGCCCACAAGGCCACAAACGATTGTGTAGGAAGGAACTACGAAGAAGATAACTCGAACATCCCTACCATATACTCCATATATTTTAAACTGATCTTGCTAAATTGACAAGGAAAAATTAGTCGTGACCTTTTTTAAAGACTGACCTGTCAATCAATTTCTTTCGACAGGCTACTAGTTGAAAAATAACGATGACGCAGACACTGATATGGACCAATATAAATCAATAATGAACTAACAACAGCCTAGAGCACTTGACGCATGTTCAGCACCGAGCACAGACAAAAAGATTCATTTTAAAGCATATCTAGTGATCGGCGAAACAGATAACAAACACAGAACACAAAATCAACGGTTCCAACTTAATAGGATCGAAAAAACAGCGAATAATTTGGACACTGTCATACAGTAACCTATCCATGGAAGAGGTCAAATGTGCTAGTAAAAACAACTAATGCAGTTCTTTTCCTACACATCGCAATCACGTCGTTTTTCTATAGTTATTAACCTTGAGCCTTGGTGGCTAATGACAACACGCTAGACACATCAAAGGATCGATCAATGATGTGATGAGAATCATGGGAACAACCAGCAGGCATCCTAAATTCCTAAATCCTAATAACATATTCCCGAGGCAAGAAATAAATAAATTTATCCAAGCACACGTACCGAGATCAAGGTCAAATACCAGATTCTTTGTATGCTCTGAAACCAATACAAACTCTGACCTACGCTATATCGTTCGGATCTACTAGTTGTGATTAAAATTACGACAATACTTGCAAACAAGGAACAGTTCCTTCTGAGCTTCGGATCAAATGCTCAGACCGAAAAACAAATTAGAGAATTAAAGGTAATTAACAAAAGGGTCAACCTAAACAAACAACATATGAAGAACTAGGCTTAAGAGAATATATAGTTCCTTTGCTAAAATAAAAATGTTCCAGTCGACCAGCAAGAAAGTGCAGTAATTAGGACTTAAAAAAATACAGAGTTCCAATCGGCCAACAAGGAAGTACAGTAATTTGACCAACGCTTGCGTTCCTATAGAAAGAGTCGTTCACACCCTGTCGACCACTGCACCGACGAGGTTGAACCGTAGAAGAACTGAGGAAGACCAACTGTGGTTCATTAACACGTGATCTCTTCTTTATTTTTGGATGATTTATAACTACATATACTTAAGACTAAACATTGGAAAAGGGAGATGAACAATCCAAGAACAACGAAGCTGCAACCTTTGCCATCCCCATAGAACCGTCCCATTCAAACCCGCATGAATTCACCCAAAATGCCATGGCAAACCGGCGAAAAAATCTATCGGACAAGAACAACTGACATAAACCATGAGTCCATGATCCATGAAGGCACAAAAACAAGAGCTAGCTTGGCGCTAGCTAACTTTTCTCTAGCGAAAGGAAACGTAAACACCAGTACACCACCGCATCACCAAGAACGCAAGAACCAATAAAATAAGCACCGTGGATCAAAAGGCTCAGGGAAGAATCGCTGGACTGACCTGCGTCTGCGTAGCAGCGTATACCCGACGTCCGCGGCCGCCTCCGTCTCTCATCTCCAGGCTCCCAGCGAAGGTGACTCGGGGCAGGAGTAGTGGCGTATAAATAGCCGTCGGCGTCAGCCGCGGATGGGAACTGTAAAGACGAAATGAGAGGCGCCGACCGCGGAGGCAACGACCGTCGCCGGCAACGGCGCGGCGACCGAACTGTAGTGGGCACCGGGAAGCGGACGGCTTCAAGTTTCTTTTCTTTGCTAAAGTCGCCGGAGGCGGAGACGAGATTTTTTTTTTCCTTCGTGGTCAAGGGAAAGCGGTCGATCTAATCTGCTTTTTTTTTCCCTTCTCTTTGTATGTTTTTGTTGAGAAATTTTCTTTGATTGTTGGGTGCTCTGATTCTTGGACCCTTCTTTTTTTCTTATTGATTCGTTTGTCCCTTTTGTTTTCGTTGATTATGCAAGCCAACTTCAACAATTGTATCAAAAGGCCAGACGGTTCAGTTTTCTTCTTAAAAAACACCGAGTCCACGTTCTATTTTATCCCTTTTTTTACACTTGTCATGCTTCTACTGTTCAGCGTCATGAGGTACTGAGCTTTAACATAACGGTGCTAGACTTGAATCATGCCCAAGTAAGTAGTTACTAAACGGATGAGGCTCTAGCCTCTAGGCCATGCTTTATCTGCTCTCATGGTTTTAAATAGCGGGCTATGGCAAATAGCGGCAACTTTTTTTGAAAGGCTATAAGGCTATAGCGGTGCTATAGCGGAGCTATGCCCGATAGCGTTTTTTTATAAAAAACCATGCAAAAATATGAGTAATTGGTGAAAAAAATATGGTAACCAAGATATTTGATGAACTCATGATCACAAATATGTTTCTAGGTAGCAAGTCTGCACTTAAGTGACATACTGTGATACTGACATTACGACATGATTCATGAAATTCAATTAGGGTTTCAGAATTTGGGCTCCGCGGGCTGCGAATTTGAGTCAAAACCTTCACATTTTTGCGGCATCACAATTTGGGATAGCGGCGCTTAGCGGAGCTAAATCACGCTTTAGCGGTCATAGCTGCCATAGCGTAAAAAATGGGCATAGCGTAGCGTTGTCCCTTTCCAGCCGCTATAGCGCCGTTATAGCCCGCTATTTAAATCCATGTCTGCTCTATGCATAATATATATTAGTTAGTACTGTGCTGAACGTATGATCATTGGTTGGTCACTGATCAGCGATAAGTTGTTGCTAGCAAGAAAAAGAAAAGGAGCTAGCTATTGCAAGCTACAGCCTACAGGAGGCATCAACCAGGACGAAAAAGCAAAGGGCGCAAAAGGGCAACCGGACACAATAAAGTATGACAACAAACGCAACGCTTCTTGATCCAGTTCTCCTCCGTGAGCACGTAAGGTCAATATTAATGTTGCCTTTGCGGAGAAGAATCCTCTCAATCATCATCTCCTCGATCCATCGAATCCGTTTCTTCGCGTAATGCCGGGAGGATGATCAGCGCTTGCGTGTCTACACGGTCGCTCGACGCCCGCCGTCGGAAGTGCGATAGGACCTATGAGTCACCAGACTCGCCGTGTTGGATCTACGCCACCGCTGCACCACAGGATTTACCGGCCTGCCGCATAGCGCCGATAATTGTATACAGAGAAAATTACATCATTAGTGCTCAAACTTATTCCACCGATGGAACCATTTATTTTTAGGGGCTGTTTGGTTGTACGAACTATCTCAGCCTGGCTCGTATGAGTCAACCAGGCTAAGATGAGCCTGGCTGAAGAGATGCGAGTGATGTTGTTTCGTTACCCTGCATCTGTTAAGTCAGGTTGCGCAGAGATTTTGTTTGGTTGACCATACAGGTTAGGGTGGGACACACAAATTCAAGAGAGGGGCAAACAAATCTTAAAAAATAAATTCTAGAAAATCTCGAAATTTTAAACGAAAATAAAAAATTTTAAAACTAACAATAGATAATCAAAAATTTTAAAATAAAAAAATATTTTTGACATTTATATGGCAAGTGTGGTCTAGTTTTGTTCGAAAAAATGTCAGGAACTCATTTTTGAAATCGGTTCGGTAATCAGAGTTACCAATCAAAAGATATAGTACATGTCTTGCCTTGCCATGTACATGCATTGCCACGTAGCCTGCATTGTTCCAGCCTGCACAGCCAGGAACGGCCGATTCCATAGTTTGTGCTTAGCCTAGCTAGCACAGGGTTTTTGCACCAGTTCAGCCCCGCTCCGAGGAACATCTAGCCAACCAAACAACAGCTGCCCGCATGCAGTGAGCCTGGTCAGCCCGCATGCAGGCAACCAAACGCATCCTTAGATACGCAGACTTGCTAAACCATTGCAATCAGATCCATAAGCTAGTTTTTTAGTTAGTTTTGATGATGTGAACTATCATGTCAGCGTCTACGTGTCATTTTTATTTTTCTTTCTTACTTTTAATGTGTGATCTACTTGTCATCTCTCCCTCTCTCACCTCTCTATCTCTCTATCTCCTTTGTTAAAAGTAGGTCCCATATTGAAAGTAATAAAAAAAACTAAAAAATTACGTAGCACTGACATGGTAGTCCACATCACCAAAATAGCTAAAAAAACTAGCCTATGTACCTGATTGCAACGGGTTTCGCAAGTTTGGATACCTAAATAATCGGTTTCGGTACTTATATATTTATGTGCATAGACAGGACAAGTTTGAGGACTAATGGTGCAATTTTCTCTTGTATATATGTTCTTGTTTGGCAGTATAGTTTATTTTTATAGCTTTAAGATAAAACATTATTTAAGAAAAAACATCATGGTTCAGAAAATCTAAACGTGTTTGGATATAAGGTTTTTGGGACAGACTCAATGGCAGGTGATTGTTTTTCATATTTATAGCACCCATTTAGCTAACAATCATGAAAAAAACATAAATACTCAAAAAAAGTTAAACAAAATATCCAAACATAGTTAACATAAAACCTTACCCATCATAATTCTATCTAAACAACAATTAATAAACAAAAAAGTTAAAAAAATAACATAAGCATACATATATAAGTTTTTGCAATACAAAATAAGTAAATTTCTTGTAGACACAATAAAAAAATAGTTACTTCTCAAAAACCAAATTTCTAGCAAAATCAACAAAACCAGTCAATCGATGAGAATTTAAAATAATTTTTGTCAACCTATATGCATAAATATTTTTTCAATACAAAATAACTAAAATTTCACTATCAAAATAAGTAAAAAAAATTAAACAACATGAAAAAAACGGTTAACTACTCAACTTAAAAGCAGACACATCACACATGCTAGTTAACCTCATAACTCTGTTTTGGTTGAAATCATGCTTTTTTTAATTCTTTAACTTCACCTCATACTTTTTCCCTCTATCTTTAACCCGTGGCTAGCATTTTGTGGTCGAACTTCTTCATTCTATTTGGTAAAAATTTTGCATCTGCATAACCATGCAAACAAGTAGTTTTTAGTTCCAAAAAATAAGGTCAAATGGTATTTTTAAAAAAAATCAAAATGATATTATATTAAACCATGGTTTTGTTTTATTTCATTAATAGTGTTTTGTTTCATTACATTTTTCATCTTTCTCTCCATTTTCATTTTATTTTTTACCTAATTTGACAAAAATGCCCCTATGTAACTTTGTCCAAACATTAATAGAACTTTTAAAAAATAAAATTTGTATCAGAATTCCAAATCGAGGACGTATTTGAGATTTGAATCTTGATATTCAAAACCAACTGCAAATTTGAAGCGTGTATGCCGCTTCTTGCTGCACTCATGTTGATCATTTGCTGAATTTTCCCAATCAGGGCAGCACCCTGTGCCATTTCCGCATCACGCGTGACGGCCGACGCTTGCGTGCACAACGACGCTTTCTTTCTTTCTTTAGTAAAGGCGAGAGAATCATCGTCTATTTTAAAAGGACAAGGTTTTAAGTACATTCTCTAACTGTTGGATCTAATTATTACCATATCACTTAAAAACAACACTATAAATAGTTTAGAAACATCATATATAATGGTAAAGATGAGTGCACATTTTATAGATAATTTGCTTACACACAAAGTTTTTTAATTTACGTGTACAGTCTACTCTTGCGTAAAAGCATGTGAAATGATACACATCAACTGTCTTTAAGCTGTTTATAAGGTTTGCCATGTAGGATTGATAATGATGTGGAGCAGAGAGGGTGTGCATAGAGAGTTGAGCCATATCCAATGCTCTAAACGCGAATTAAGAAATCTTGTATGTGATTAAGTGGCATAAAAAACATGCAACTGTCTCTAAGGCATCTCTACCAGTTTATTAGTTGTCTCTAAGTCATCTAAATAAGCGACATGACAATGGTTAGAGCATGTACAATGCTCCACCTCAGCTGTCTATAAACTATCTATTACATATGCCACATCACGTTTTTACTGATCTGTACAATAATTAATAAGGAGAGGGGTTGAAGCCGTTGCTTCAGCAAGCGACGTCGCTAGCGCTGCGCCACAAGCAGCATGCAGCAGCAGTACAACATGCATGCCCAATACCGAGCAAACACATTTTATATTTAACTTTTACTATATCTTTTGATTAGTATCTTCGATTAACGAACCGATTTTAAAAATGGGTTCCTGATTTTTTTTTTCGAACAAAACTAGATCACACTTGCCATATAAATTTCAAAAAAAAAATTGAATTTTTGATAATCTATTGTTTGTTTTAAATTTTTTAAATATTCGTTTTAAATTTATATCCACTCGATCACCATAGTTTTTAAACATCATGCAACTATTTTAAATGACTGTAGACAGCTAGAGACAACCCACTATATACACTCTCTATAGAGTTGTCTATAGGTGACAGGGCAATGATTTAAAGACAGCAGCTATCTCTATTATTGTACATGCCCTTAGAGATGGTTGTTGTCTCAACCATTGTACATGCTGAGACGGCTCAAATATCTATGCATACACTCTCTCCGTATCATCAATTAGCTGACTTGACACCGTTTAAAGATGGCTTATAGACCGATGAGGTGCACTGTTGTACATGCTCTAATGAACATAAGCCATTCAATTCTCTTGATCTTTGAGGTTTTTTATACTACACAGTTAGTATATTATAATATACTACAAACATAGCATATTTCTAGGAGGGTATAATTGATTTTACGTAGTAACAGATTTAATTTATTATTATTACTTTTTAAAATATCTCATTATTACTTCTTGCACGATTTTTATGAATAAATTTAAAGTCGCAAACATAGAATCAAACATGAAATCATTTCCATCAGAATTCAAATCGAAGAATAGAAGAATTCAAGTCTAAATTGAACCCAAGTTTGGTGATTCCTCCATCTTTTTCCTTGCATCATGCGTTTCAAAAGTCATTTTTAGCTCATATCCCTTTATATAGCTATTTCAATTTTCCACCATTTCTTGTTAAAATTTAACAAAAAATTCAAAATTCTAACTCAAAAAGTTGCTCAGTTAGGGGCGCATTGTGCCAGAGGTCCATCCAAAATCTAAGTTTTTTTCGTATCACCCATAACACAAGAGAAAATGGTTGAAAATTTAGACATAAATTTTAGGATGCCACACCACAAAACCTGTTTTCGGAACAATATTCTAAGAAAGCTAGCCACGGGCGGGGAAGGGGAGGGGGTGTTAAAGAATTTGCAACTTGCAAGTCCAATGCACGCACACATGAAGTGTCAAAGCGATGGAAAAATTTTGTGCAAACCCTTGAGAAACAAACAATCATTTTGTATAGGCGGATTAATAACGTCTAACCTTCCTTATCTTTTATACCTGCGGACATTAATCTTCTAAGAGCATCCCTAGCAGGCTCGGTAGTGACTGTAGCTACAGTAAACAAGCCCAAAAAAATCAAACAACAGCAGACTACTGCTGATGCTGTGCTGGCCGGTGCGGCTGTCAACCAGTTGATACAGGGCCTTGATACAGCCCGTGCTGCGCATGCTCTAAGGTGCTTTACTGTGTCATAGGAAGTGGCATCAAAACTTATTAATTTTTAATTACGGTCTTTGACAGTTTAAGAAACACATATGGTGACGCTCAACTAGGTTCAACCCCCGAGATTGCCTCCGCATAATCTCCGGTGTCCCCGGTACCAAAAAATAACCTCCAGCGTGTACGGTGGAAATGTAGGGCAGAAGCTCGATGAACACTGTTAACGAATTTTACACACAATAACGGAAACAAATCTAAGGCCAGGAACACTACAAGGTGATTAGCAGATCTCATAATAACAAACTTTGTTTATCGGATAAAATTCCACTTGGCCAGACAGGACATAGCGGCCAGATAAATGGTACTAGAAGTGCAGCGCAAACAGATACAGATTTATGCTTAACCATTCACACACCTGACTAACATTTGTCTACAAAATCAGCACGACAATGAGATTCGGCCACAGCTAGCCACAGGCTCTGAATTCTGATTTCATTAATTCACCACCAACAAAATCAGACCATAATTCTAAGGACCATTAGATTGAATGTGATTTGACAGGTCTACCTATAGTATATACATAATACACAGCGAGTAGGAAATGAAAACTTTAACATATAGCAAAGCAACCTTACTGCCTTACATCCAAGACCTCTCAACCTTAAATTAAATTTCAGTAATGAGAGGTTATTCCATTATTTATCTACAAACAACTACCATCAGGCATAAATTGAAGGCTTAACTGCCTGGGAAAACTCCAATTCAATACTTCACCTCTGAACATATTTCTCGATGCAGGTGACCAGGGTGCTCTCCGGCACTGCTCCAATCACAGTTTCTTTCTTCTCACCTTTCTTGAATATAATCATGGTGGGAATGCTCCGGATGCCAAACTGGGTTGCAATGTCAGGATTGTCATCAGTATTTAGCTTGTAACATTTCAGCTTCCCTTCATACTCCTTTGAGAGTTTGCCAATGACAGGATCTATCATTTTGCATGGTCCACACCACGAAGCCCAGAACTCAACAAGAACAGGAAGCTCACTCTCCACGACAAGCGATTGCCATGTTGACTTGGTCACATCAGGAACTGCAAAAGAATTAGGTCAAAAGCATCTCAGTTAGCACAACAATCACCATAAAATAAGCATACAATGCAATCTATTCAATGAAATTAAGAGACCTATGACCATAAGCATTCTAAATTTCTAATATTAACAAAAGTTAATGTACAAATTTTCCACAAGCACGAAAGAGCGGAAATTTAACACTGTTCCATCAAATATACGGATGATCAATTAATTTTTTCACTGGAGGGAGAATTGCTCTTTTGGTCTTTCTTGTATCCACCTGACCACCTTGCATGTATTTTATTCACATTTCTTTGAAATATATCTACATACCTTGTAAGATACCTTTTTTTACCCTTATGCACAAGACATTTTAACAGCATTCTCATTGTCAAGTATCAACTGAACAAGAGATTCACCCAAATATAGTGTACTATTTGATAATGCAGACCTGATTCGTTGTACAGATTATGATCTGATTGTAAACTTTACATTTTTTGTGCACATGTATTGAGGGACGGAGACAGGGGGTGCGGGCAGGAGCCTCGGCACCCCCTATGCTCCATGCATACTTATATGTACCCCTATATATGGTACTAAAAAAATCTCAAAAATCTAAGGATTTATGCAAATTATTCTCAAGAAATTAAAGATCTTATGACAAATTAGTAAAGATTTTCTAAAATTCACAAATAAACATAAGTTTGTATATTACAATTGTAAAAAAACTATATAAGCCCTAAAAATACATGTACATTTTCATGTATAAATATTAGATAGTAGCAAAAATTCTATTTGGCCCCCGCAATTTCTACATGCTTCTAACTGGCCTCCGTAAAGATTTTTTCTACCTCCGTCCCTGCATGTTCTGCTACAAGAAAAATCCAAATTCTACCATTGGAACTATGAGGGAGCAGGTCATAGGCTTTACTGTGCGTGCGGTGTGACACATTGCAAGTGACCGCACGAGTGTCTTCTCCGTGCATGCCTGTTATGATTGATGGCATAATAAAATTTTAGTCATAAGAAGAATTTGGTACCACGGATGATATGGTGGGAAATTTTAGTGGATAACATGCATTAGTTACAAGAGATGGCATTTGTGCGTAATATCAGTGTAATGACATACCAGTATACCACCACACCACTAGAGATAATCAATTGTTTCATAGCCAAGAAAATGTCACTACAGCTAATAGAACACCGAAAAAAATAAGCAGCCTCTAACTTCCCAAAGAAGAAATAGCACATAAGTTCCTTAAATATAAATTGGGGGAAACCAAAACATTCTATGAAGCATGCATTTACAAATAAACAATTGCATATCCATTAAAAAGCTCACACAACTAAGCACTTTAAAACAATCATTATATTGTGTACCAAAGTTGACTGTTGAGATTAACTGCTTCCTAGGAAAAATCAGATAAGCATTGATAACATCATAAACATTGAACAAATATCAAAATTAATGCAATAAAGCAAAGAATCATATAGAGGTCTCATTTTCATCCCAGATAACCTAGTGCCCAAACATGGATCAAACGAAAGTTCAGTGTCAGAATCATTAATGACATGCAAATATGCACCAGGCGGATGGTTTTTTAAAATCATGTGTCTACTTTGTATACTTTCTTGATATTATTTTGATTTTTTAAATATGTGATGCTCCAGCAGACTAATTGATACATCAAACATCTTATCAGGAACTACTCCTAGCCTCTGGTAAAAGCAGACTTGCTATAACTTATAACAAGTCTTGATAGTATGCGTTAAATAAATATTTATAACTATAAGGAGGCATGAGTCCTAATTTCAACTTTTTTGTCTTATACTTGATAAAGTTCATGAATGGACAACAACGATACTGAACAAAGTTACAAGCAATGCATTCAGTTATTTTGAACTTTTGAAGCAACATGACATTTTAGCCAACTTTATCAAAAAAAAGAAAAAAAAAGTTTAGCCAAGAAATCGCACCGAAATGAAGTATTTGCTCATTGGCACATGTTACAACATACCGACAGGAAAACATTATTTTCTTCTTAATGAACTAGCTAGTGGCAGGTCTCATGCAGCAAGCTGCAACCACTTCATCATATATGAAAAAGCAACTCCAATACCAGACTCATACAAACATAAATCCATCTAAGCAACTACTAATCATCTGGATCTGTAAAAAACATAGAATTATAATATGCTACATTACCGTTCCTTGATAATCTTGTATGTGTACCAAAACAAAGGCCAGAATCTGGTTCAAAAACCCACACAGTAAATCTACTTACCCAAAGTCTCCTAGTATTTTTTAAATATGAATATAATATTTTCCTGCAGCATCTCAGACTATTTCGGCATGAATCCAGTAGTTCCTATTCCTATACAACATGTCCCCAACCCCCCTTCTTTTGAGCTCTAAAATCTGGATACCTCTCCATCAACAGTCATGTGTCTCTCAATAAAATTAGATAAATGCAATAATGCCTCTCTGAACAAAATTGATACTTGAATATATTTACCAAATGCAAAGTGTAAACAGAACTTCTATTACTCAAGTATGCGCCCTGATGCCCATTTGGCTCAATCATTAAAAGTGATGCGTTATGTTGTTATTATTTATTACGTCACTATGTCAGTGTTACCACTAATGTCATAAATAGTTCCATATAAATTCCAACTTTCCTAATAAAGTAGGACAATCGACAAAAAAAATTGGCGAGCTGTTAATAGGGCTAACGTAATTTTCTGATATCATATTACATACATGCAGATGAAACCAAAAGAGCATATACATTCCTGCTGTGATCAGATCATCCCCAATTTGTCCACGAATGCATGGGCCTGTGTATGTGTGACTCTATACACTCAACTACAAATGTGCATTGGCACACACACCAGAATGATCTGCCCAATGCATTGCACGCAACAAACACATGGCAGGCAATGTGGTGTGACCGTATACACGTGAATGAAGGAAAACATTTGCTAAAAATGTGACTTTGTGCGGTGCCTACGCTCAAACGAGTTGCTGTCTTGAAGACCACAGATCGAATCATTAAAACTGCTCTGCCGTCTCGTAGGACTCGAAGATCCTGAATTGAAACCATTTGGGAGAACTATACACAACACTGTAACCCAATAAAGTTGAAACAACTCCAAAAACCCTAACTCCACCATAAGGCTCCATCCACAAATAGCAGGTCGAGCTCGCCATCCCAATTGCCTAAACAGCTAACCCAAATCGGCAGTAACCAAAGCTCACACCCAGACCGTGCTACCTAGATCAGCAACATCTCACACCGGGATCGATCCATGAGTTGAACACGAGCAAGAGGCTTAACTATAAGCACGCATGTACCTTGGAGGGCGGTGTCCTGCCCCTGCGCCCCGCGCACCACGGACGCGCCGCGGGAGCGGGTGCCGGCGCGGCGGAGGAGCAGGGGAGCCGCGGGCACACCCCGGCACGGCGGGAGCGAGCGGAGGGAACCACGAGGCGGCACGACGGCGGAGGCGGCGAGGCAGCGGGACGAGGCGGGCGGTGCGATGGAGGATGAGACGGTGACGGCGGGCAGAGAGGCCATCGGCGCGGATGGAGATTGGAGAATGGAGGCGGGGCGGAGGTGGTTGCGGTCTTGCGGAATGCGGATCTGGTGAGGTACTGAGGCGCAGCGGAATGCGGAATGTGCAGGGAGTGAGGTGGACAGATAAGCCGTAAGAGCATATCTAGAAGAGCTTCTGAACAAACCCCCTGACTATTATTTGAGGTTTTATAACAAAAAACTCACTCTAGAAAGCCCCTATTTATTCCCTACTTTCTCTTTCCTCCCCCTAAAACTCTTCCACACCCCTCATTCCTAGGGGGCCTCTATAGCTAAAATGAGATGTTTAAGTAGTCTCTTAGAACCAAATGATTAATAAGGGGTCCTTATTGTGTTGGAGCTTCCCATTATTTAAAAAAAGGAGGTGTGTTTTGAGGGCTGTTCTAGAGATGCTCTAAGAGGGTGTTCTTTTCAGCGTATCGTACCGTTGCGTATTACTGTAGCAAATTTTATTATTTTTATATAGCCTATATATTGTCATAATTTGCGGTGATTTTTTCGTGACTTTTAGTAGTCGTTCCAAAGATTCTAAAACTATTTTTTAATTATTTTTTTATAATATTTAGACCTCATTTTAAGGGCTCTCAAATTTGCTACAGTAATACGCAGATGCAACGATACGCTGAAAAGAACAAGGCCTTAGCGTGGTTTGCGTGGGCCCCTGGTCCGGGGGCGTCTGGCACTGTTCCGTGCTGCTGATGTGACCACGGCAGTCATCACCGTCCACTACGGAGTCCAGGAAAACGAAGAAGCCCATTACACAGTTCGGGCCCATCAAGCCCAGGCCGCGGTGTGCCAGACCGGCCCACATCATGGCGGCAGTTCGGCTTCCGCGGTTCCGCCGCATCTCGCGCCGAGGCCTCGGGCTGAGCCAATGGCCAGCCATCTGCGCGGCGCGCGGCGCGCGGCGCCACCTCCATCTTCGTGGGCGCAGGCGAAGCGAGAGAGAGAGAGAGAGAGAGTGACCCTAGGATCCGTATCTCTGCGTCCGCAAGGGCTCGCGAGAAGAGAACTGGGAGGAGGAGGAGATGGTGCACGGGACGCTGGAGGTGCTGCTCGTCGGGGCCAAGGGCCTCGAGAACACCGATTACCTGTGTACGCGACCCGTCTTTGAATCTCTCGATTTTCTTTTCCGGGGCTGTTTGTTCACTCCACTGTGACGCATTAATAATAGCTATTGATTGTTTCGTTGATCTTGATTGGTCGGGTGATTAAGCGCGGCAGTTCGGATGTTTGGTAGGGTGTTGATTCTGTGGGTTGTTAAGCTGTTAGCGATCAGTAGTGGTGTAAGCATAGAAGGGTCATGCATTCGTGTAAATTTGCGAGCCTGAGGAAAGTTTTGTTCTTGTGTGGGGGGTGGTGGATCGATGATCAAGCTTTCTTGTCGCCACGAAATGTTTATTGCTGATTGTGAAACGGAATGTAACGATCGGAGTTATGAGATTAGATTACTTGTGTTTGATGCTTGTTGTACCTGTTTTTTAAGAAGATTGTTAAAGATGCCGGTGATGAGTTTTTCCACCGACAAATTGAACGCAGGCAACATGGACCCGTACGCAGTTCTGAAATGCCGCTCGCAGGAGCAGAGGAGCAGTATCGCGTCAGGTGGATTCCCTTGTCGATTTGGTTATTATCTTCATCAGCCATCGCAGATCATTTCGTTGCATTCCATTCTATTTATATATTTCGGCTAGTGACACTAACGATATTGTGAGATTGATTATCAGGTATTTTTTTAAACGAGGATTATCAAGTATTAATGAAACATTGTATTATAATGTCTAAATTCTTTTATTTGGAATATCATGCAGGAACTCTCAGTCATACATTTATAATTGTGGAAATCGTTTCTTTGAAACTGTCTCATGGTAATGTCATGTAATTGAATTTTCCTAGTGATTATGACATGATCCAATGATGCAGGCAAAGGAAGTGACCCTGAGTGGAACGAAAGCTTTGTCTTCAGCGTGTCTGACCGAGCTACAGAACTGTTGATCAAGCTTTTGGACAGTGACACAGGAACATCGGACGACTTTGTTGGTGAAGCGACGTATGCACATCTCGGCATTCATATCTGCTATTGTACAATTACTGACAGTACATCCAATTCTTCAGAATCTTTCCAGGACATTTGTCTTGAAGTTTACTGCTTTACTTCCGCGCTTTGTGCTTATGCTACATTGCAAATTTCAAGATGCCATGGGACTCTTTTTAAGTTTGCGGTGGCCAACTATACTGGTTCTTGCAGGATTCCTTTGGAAGCAGTGTACACAGAAGGGAGCATTCCACCAACTTCATATAATGTTGTGAAAGGTGAACAGTACTGTGGAGAAATTAAAATTGGTCTCACATTCTCTCCTGAGGTAATTTCTGAAATGCTGCCTCTACATTTATTTCTTTTTCTTTTTCTTTTTCACTGAATCCTTGAATCTAGTATTAGTTCCAGCATTTTTTTGATCTACATATGCTAAAAAACGACTCAAATTGTAGACAATTATTGTTTGTCCTCATCGTCACTGAATCATGCACATCATCCCTTTAGTAGCAGGAACCCACATAGCCGATCCTTATACTATGACAAGTAGTCTACCTGTGTCTAGGTGACTTCGAACTTTCTTTTGCCTTTGCAGTCTATGCAAAGCTCCGTTGTCTTCAGGAAAGCAAGCAGCGACGAATTAGGCATGTGCAGATGTTCGTTCGAAAATGTTCCATCTGTACCTTGGTAGACTGTTAAGTTTTCATAATCTGTTAGCATTCGGACTGCCAACTTTCTGTGGTGTGTGCATTACCTGCACACCACCAAGTTTCCCCTTTTTGATGGTAAGTCAGCGGGGCAGCAGGAGGTAGCGCTCTTCAGAGTGTGGTCTTCAAATCAAGTGTACAGCTGGATGCCAAGACTTGTGTAAGCATCTCTTTCAAAGAGTAGGTGCTTACGTTCTGGCATCCATGATTTAATTGATGCGGACAACGATAAGTTCCTACTTTTCTGGGTCTAGTGCATTACTGAACATAGCATACATCCTTTGGAGTCTCAACTCAAGTCATGCCATTGCCGGCAAGATGCAGTGGTTTGATGATAGTTGAAGTCCATTTCAGATGCAATTGAACATCTGTGATGGGACACAATTACAATGAACCATTTCCCTGAAATGCATTCAGTGGGTAGACAAACCAGGAATCACCATGTCATCGGTGGATCGAAACTTAAGGACAATTCCCTTATGTAGCACTCCGAAGTTGCAAAAAATCCGCATGCACTGCTGCTTTTCGGTAACCTAAAATGGTTATTCTCTATGCAGGATGTATGCCAGCGTGGTCTCCCCGAGGACTTCGGTGGATGGAAGCAATCTCATTGACACTAAAGAAAAATGCTTCAACGGTTTTAGCACAGATACCATGACAAGCCATGTTCTCGAAGTCTTGATCCCTTTAACAATACTCGTGCATTTTAAGAGTAGTAACATTCATCGCTGTTGACATAATGACAGCCCTTTTTAGTTCCAGAAATTATTATTGTTTGTGGCTACTTAAAACAGTTTTAAATGGATGGTGTGTTCTTGTTATGCACAAAACTTTTATCTGGTTAAAATTGTAGGGAACTAAAGGGAAGTTACCTTTTTACTCTAGTTTTTTTTAGGAAACTTCTTTACTCTAGTTTTGAGTGTTCTTTCTGTTGAATGCATAGTCTTTTGGGATTAAATGGTGGGAATAATTTTACAAAAGTAGAACGGATTCTCTCGCATTAGCAACTCTCTGTGGTCCTCAAAGAATGGCATCAGGACCAAATTCTCCCCTGACATGTATCCGATGAGGGTAATCATAACCTTGGCCTTCGTTCGCTAAAAAAAAAACCTTGGCTTCCATGTTTTAGTTCTTAATTGCAATGTAAATTTTTTCTGGTCGGTGAAAAAAATAAAAAACCTGGAGCGACGCTACTTATATTCTCCGTCTCTTTGAGGAAATTGACGCCGCAGAAGGGCAGAAGGCTTCTGCAAGTGCAGAGTCGTCTACTGACCATCTCCTCTTGAGTTGTGATCTGTATATGGTTGTCCTATCTTTAATTCTACCTATTGAATTCAGCAATGCTGCCCCTACCAACTTTCTTGGCGCACTTTTCTGCTCATCTTTCAAGTGTGGGAGGGAACAAAACGAACGCATTGCTTTACCTGAATTCTGGATATTTCTTTAGTCAGTTCGTTGGGTTAGTTCTTCGGAAACTTCAGGCAAGATATTAGAGAGTGCTCAGTAATCAGTAGAGCCAACTGTGTCAGATGCACACTTGTATCCTGTGCAGTCATTCAAGAGAACTTTCCAAAACATGCGTAAGTCTTTCTAAAAAGAACACATTATCTGTAAGGCATCTGAAAATAGCCCAAAAGCTTCTCAGTGAGATTAAAACATTGATATCTCAAAATGAGAGCTTGTTCCCCATGTCTCTCTTTACCTACGTAATCCTCACTGCATGCATCCTTGATTTGACAACGCTGATACAGAATTTGAACACGAACCCTTGAAACGTACTTCCTCCGTTCCAAATTATAAGTCGTTTGACTTTTTTGACACGTACTTTGACCATTCGTCTTATTCAAAAAAAATTATAATTATAATTTATTTTTGTTATGATTTAGTCTATCATGAAAGGTACTTTAATAATGACTTGAGTTTTTTCATATTTTCATTAATTATTTGAATAAGACGAGTAGTCAAAGTACGTGTCAAAAAAGTCAAACGACCTATAATTTGGAATGGAGGGAGTAAGTTTCTGGACAAATAATATAACAGTTGTAACCTAGATATACCAAATAAATTTCGCTCGTAATGTTGGAGGCATGCAGCCGGGATGGGAATGGATCAATCTGTGGATCTTTCTGGATCAACTTAATCAACTATATTTACAAAAGCAAAGGAAGAAATTGAAAAACTAGTTTATTTTGTTGAACTAGAAGAGATCCACGGATATCCATTTTTTATCCATTCCCATCCTTACATGCAGGCACCAGAAAGCCTGAGACTGAGAGACAGCTGATCGCCTGATCGGGACCTGGTCCTGTCCAGGCCCTCAATCTCCCATTGATTTCTGATCACCAACTCGAAAATGACACAAGGATCCAAGAAAAGTCACTACAGGGCTACAAGCACCACAAGTCCACAAGAATGAAGCCTCTTCTCAAACTGAGGGGAGATTATCTTCAGAAATTAATCACCAACTCTCAAGTAGTTCTTAAAACAAAGGTATCGATAAACCGCACTATTTTTAACTTTTAGTTCTCTTGTTTAACATCATGCATATATTAGCTCAATGATCATGTGTTGCCCTGAGCTCTCTAATCTGCTAACTAATTACAACACTGAAAGACTGAACATCGTGTATGCTATATGTGCTCTTTAGCACAAGGAAAAGAAAACGGCAATAAAAAGAAGAACGTGCAGTGATGCATGCAGGCATGCAACCCTGAACCCTCGGTACGTACTAGTTGCATTGCATGCCGCAGAACCTGAGAGAAGGCCAAGTGGCCAACTAGCTAGTTGTGCAGCGGATTGGGGCCCTGGGGAACGAGCCTCTTGGACTCACTGTACGCCGCATACGCCTCACCGGCGCCGGGCGGCGCCGGCGGCTCCGTCTGCAGAGCCACGGCGTCGTGCTTCTTCATCGCTGCAGACTCCACCGCCGCCACCGCTGCGTCGTCCGCCTTAAGAGCTCTGCAGCCGTAGGCAAGCGTGGCCAGCTCGGTCGCGGCCGCCACCACCACCAGTAGCGCCAGCAAGAGCGTGCCGGCCAATGGACGACGAGCATCACCGCCGGCGCCGGCGCCTTGTCGTCTCATGGCGAGCGAGGCGGAGCTAGCGACGATCGCTAGCTGGAGGAACAGGCCAGGTGGCTTGCTTGTCTCCTCGATGCAACCTGCAATGCGAGCCAAGCGCTGAGCCGAGCTGAGAATTTGGGTTTGCTGCGTTGTGTGGGGAGGTATGGGGGAGAGGAAGATGGGGACATCCTTTTCAAGTGTGAATTTACGCCCTTGTCGCGTGAGAGTTGAGACGAACCGGGAAAGTGGAGAGGAAGCAAACGTGTTCTTTTTTCCTTGGTTCGTGTGGTCATTTATATGTAATCAATTTGGCGGTAGTAGCAGCAGCAGCAGCGCAGTGGCACAGCAGTTGTAAAACCAGAGAGATTCTCTTCAGTAACTGTCGTGTTTTTTACTCTGGCTCTTCAGTAATTGTACAGATGGACAGCTCAGTGACAAACTAAAAAAGCAGTGCACCTGAAAAGGCCAGTTACTTCACTGCCTTCATGAATCCTGATCAGTAGTTCCCAGCGACGTACATACGTACGATTAATTTTTTAGAGAGTTGTCATATAAGTTAAGACAAAAAAAAACGACACTAAAAATCATTTTGCACTACGTGCCCCCTATTGTTTCTTCTGAGTATACTCCTGCACAGTGCTGCAAACTATTGTAATCGCAGAGTGGTTCATCAGACGTACTCATGACATTTGTCTTACACCTCCTGCTGCATATATGTGAGTTCTTGTCACATGAGTCCATGAGAAATTGAGAACCTGTGAGTGCTAGCAAATTTTGTTTGTTTGAGTTAAAAGTTGTTGAAAACTTTAATTTGAAAAAATTATGAGCGCTCAAAAGATGTCTTAAAGAGTTCAAAAAAATTATGAAAAAATTATTTTATGAACTCTAAGAAGAACTATTTAAAACCCCCAAAAAACAACTACAAAATATTACATCATTTGGCTTATAGAAAATGTCGGTGTCTGGGAATCGCGCTCCTGAAGAGCAGCGAGTCCACGGACCGGCAGACGAATTTGTAGTTGGTGTGAGGCCCAACGACAACCCTTCTCAGCAGCCCGGGGCGGCGGCCGAGCCTACGGGGACTCAGGCCACGCGGTCTTCCCGGACAGGGCCTGGTGCTATTTGTCGATCCGGTATGAATCCTCCGTACAATGAAGAAAGGAGAACAGGGGGAAGAAGAAGGAAGGAAACAACACAAACCGTGAAGACAATATCGATTTACTCTGGTTCGAGCCCCCACTGCCGGGTAATAGCTCTACTCCAGCCTTGTTGATTATACGGTGAAAAACAATACAAGAGGTGCCGAGACCGGGCTTGAAGGCACCAATCCCGAGCTTACAGAGGTGGTGACTAAGGACTACGACTGCTGCTAAGGAAGCTTCGGATGCGTGTGGCTTGAGTGGTTGCTTGATTGCTCGAGACTGCTTGCCCCCGAACGGATCTGGGGCCTTTCCTTTTATAGGCGCGGCGGGTCGTCCGGAGCTGATGCGGCGGGCCCTGCGGCGGTCTTTGCTTTAGTGGCGACGTTCTTGTCTCATTCCAGGGATCTGTCTGGTCTCGAGCCTGCAGGGAGAAGCCGGTCAGGTTAGTACTGGACACGTGTTTGTCTTGGAATGCCGACACGGGGGAGAAACATTCTTTAGGGAGAAAGCACTTTTTCTTTATCCCTAATATAGCATTGACTGGACCAAGCCAGCCTCGCGCCGCCCGTTGGGGGCGTCGCGTAGCGTAACAACCGTCGCCGCCTGCCAAAGGAGGCATAACGACAAGCCAGGCTGCCCGTGCGCTTCCTCCCGGGCTACGGGTTTCCGGGGAGATACAGTTCTTCCCAGTCAAAACCGGGGAAAGTGTAGTGGGACATGACAGTTGTCGCCACTCGCCCGCAGACAGGTGGACTGCCTGCGGGACCCTCTCACATAAGGATAGCCTGGGAGGTGCGCCACGCTCCTGGTCAGGACCCAGGGAGGCGCGGTTGACCTGGTCAAGCCTGGGGAAGACCCTGGCGGGCTAGACGCTTACTTCAGTACGGCCAAGGGTGGCCTTTTGGACCTTCTGTATATGCGATGGGCCGGTACGGAATTGGTTCAAGGCCCGTCTCAGGATGGGCCACTTATCAATCACCAACACAAAAATAACAAATTTTCATTTAATTTAATTTAATTTAAGCCACAAACAAGGCCAAAATATACTCCCAAAAGGTATTTATTTATGTACTAACACTAACATGTTTGGGAGTCAATTCTTGAGTTCTTGTCACTATTTATGTATTTATTTATGTACTCCCAAAATTGACTCAATCAGGCATGACTAATTGTGGAATAGCTCTGATTCCTTCTCCGGGGGGCCAAGGTCAATTGGCGCACGGTCTGCTCCCTGATAAAGCTTGGGGGCCTTGGGGTTCTCAACCTCTACAGCTTCGCTCGAGCTCTCAGGCTGCGTTGGCTCTGGCTCAGCAAATCATCTCCTTCCCCGGCTTGGGGCGACCGCTGGTTCATCGCTCCTGACACCGACGTGTCCCTGCTCCGGGCGGGCTGCTTGACGATCTTGCATAGCGGTACCACCCTATCCTTCTGGGAGGACAGGTGGCTCGCAGGCTGCGCACCCAAGCACCTTGCACCGAACCTCTTCAACGCTTCAACTAGGAGAAACAAAACGGTCCTCGACGCCATCACGAGTAGCAATTGTGTCTCGGATCTTGGGCAAAACATTACCCCTCGCTTGATCCCGCAATTGATCGTTCTCCTGAGAAGGATTTCGTAGGTATCTCTAATCCCTAGCGAATCGGACCAACTCTTTTGGCGTTTTGCTAAGGACAAAAAATTCTCGGTAAAGTCGGCCTACTTGTTGCAATTTGAGGGTCATTTATCCAAGCCTGCCTTCCATCAAGTCTGGCGACTCTGGGCCCCTTCGAAGTGCAAATTCTTCCCTTGTTGTTGTTGCATAAGCGTGTCATGATTATCGACGCCTTTCTCCGTCGCAGGCTCGCCAACGACTACTTTTGCCCCCTTTACATCTGTAACCTCGAAACCCCGGAGCACCTTTTCCTCCTTTGGACTTCAGCTCCTTCATCTGGTCATGGTTGGTTGCCTTGCTCGATGCACCACTTTTCAACACCGCAGGTTGGTCCTTTAACAACAGCTTGAGTCATTGATGGGTGGCGGATGTCCTACAGCGTGACCCCCCGGGTTACCTTTCAGTCATCGCCGCCACCTTGTGGAATTTTTGGTTGGAGCGGAACAACTATATCTTTCAGTAGCAGGAGCGCCCTAGGCTAGTTTTCCTCCATTTCCTTTTAGATGACCTGCACCTTTGGGCTGCCACAACTGCGCGTTTTGTAATAAGTTAGTTCCGTTTCCCCTGGCCCTTGGGAGAGGGGCTATTTTTCTCCCCTCCCCCCGCCCCCCGCCCTGTACTTTCTGTACTCCTCATTTTGATCAATGCAAGGCAGCTTTTATGCCCCTTTGTTAAAAAAAGCATATTTGGAAGTGTTAGGTTTTGTATCGAATATATGTACGAGTAGGTTACATGGACTCTGTGTTGTAATAGACTAATAGGCAGGGTTGGTTTAGAGTTAGAGTCGGACTCTAGCCGGACCTCCACTATATAAAGGGAGGCAGCTCTGGTGTAACCATGTCAACGACTTCATAATGGTAGCATAGGCAAGAAGAGGTCAGCGACCGGCATGTGGCCGTGACCAGGTCAGCCGGTGTGCTGTGGTATTATGGATTGGGGAGAATAGCTCATAATCGGAACCCCGCAGATGTAGGTGAAAGCTGAACTGCGTTACCAAACATCATGTCTACCGGTGTCGATCATGATCTTGCATCGACGTAATTCCTAACATGGAGTCTCAGTATGCATGGGAATATCCGAGCGGTCAAACAGAAAGCAGTACACGTGCACTCTTTTCTCTTGACTTTATGGATTATTCGTGATTTATGAAGACCAGTGGCCTGACAGTTGGATACGCGGAGACGACGGGGTGTTGTGTTCTACTACTAATTCGTATAGGCCGGTCGCCGCTGCTGCCCAATTTATGTGGCTGCCGGTTGATGCCATTAAAATTCGCGTAGTTGCAATGAGCTGTGTGCGTAACTTGGAAGGGACGGACACGGCTTCTTCTTGATGGACGCCCAGTGATCACAGAGCCCACTTTTCTGTTTGGCATCGCACGGTCTCTGTTGCTCAAAACTGCCAGTGTGCTCCCCCGTGTTGCCAGGGCGGAGAAGAGCAGAGACGAGGCGAAGAAAAGTTGGGGAAACAGACGAATAGAAAATCATACTTGGACAGCTGGTGTGTGCACCGTCCAACCACACGGCCTTGAAATTTTTGGCTTCTGCGCGCGCAAGTCGTCGGGATTTCTGCGCGCGCCGAGGTGGGAGCTGGGAACTGGGAGCGGTGCATGGCAGCCGGATCACCGCGCGCGGTGCCTGTCTGAACGCGGCAAACCGCAAACCTGAAGCCTTTGGTCTCCGAGTGGCCGCCGAGGCGAGTACGCCTGCGCTCTGCGGAAGTGCGGACCTGTTTGGCTGTTTGAGCATATGAACCATGTAATACTGTTATTTGATCTTTAACTTTTTTCAAAATTGCTCTCTATCAGTGATGTGAAAATAGATGAAATCCTCACGTATTTGCACAAATAAATAACTAAATTTACATATGGTTTAATGTTGTAAGAAATATACAATTTAACCGTAAAAAAATTATTTACTATTTTAGCATATACCTTCAGTTTCATAGGCAGTCTCTTGTGTACCTTGTTTTTTTAGTGAACTTGCAACAACGAAAAAACATCCGGTTGATTGTTGCACCGTCATTGCAATCAACCCACCCTCATGGATTGGCAAAAAAACTTCTTTGGTAGCAAAAGTTTATACCCTAGGACAAGATCCCTCATGGCCATGCAAACCGGCGACACTCCGCTACCGCAAATTCTCGGCAAGTAGGTCTCTCCTCATGCTTCAATGGAGTTCATCCTCCCAAGACTTTCCTACGTCTACAGGCTGTTTGTTAGCCCGTTACCAATGGTTGCGTGCTATCTCCAACTGATAAGCCCTAATAGTTTCTTATGGCTATTCATTCTGCTTGGTGCGCCTTGATGGTTTCCCTATGGATAAACGCTCTAACCGGCTTCCCTTCCTCTCCCAAACAACCAAATGCTTGCCTCTCCTGTCCACGTGAAGATGACTCCCCTCGCGACAATGTGTGGTAATTGCCCCACATTCAACAATTTTTTGGTATGGCGAGCGCATTTAGTTTTGATTAATTTGGTGTGCCCAACACTTGTCTAATGGTTAATTAGGACATGTTCAATGCTCGCTCCAAAACTGATCCGTGGCCTAAGAGGCTTCGCTATTTGCTCTAAAAAAAAAAAAGGCTTTGCTATTTATCTATTTACTAGCAAGCGTGCACGTGCAAAGCACGTCGGAGCAATGCTGATATCAACAATTTGTAGAAAAAAGTAACATTTAGGACACGTACAATTTTTTCTATTTGTCTATATCTATATCTATATGAAGCAGGTGTAGGAGCATTCCTTTATTTCATTGGTTGTCTCATTCAGTTGATATTAACGTGGTTCATCTCACGAAATATCTGAACAAACAAAATTAAATAATAGATAATCAATATATAGATTAATTATTAACGGGTGCAATAACATGCAAATAATTGTTTTTTATTAACAGATCAATTTTGTATATGGATGTAGACATAAATACATGTGACACTTACTAGTTTATTTAAAAGTAGCGATGTGTTCTCTCGATGGGCCGGTCAGGTTGTAAATTGTAATTATATATGTACATCATAATTGTTGTTTACCACGCTGCAAGCTTAATTAACAGGTTGTATACGTCCGCACGCATTGACATGGAGGGGAGGATACTAGAGCGTATTCTTAAGAGAGCTATGTAATACTCCTACTTCTATACGGAGTCCTGAATTTATTCCACCACCCGGCTCGGGCAGACGTTTCATATGTATGAGTGGGGCGTACGTGCCTGCCCCCCGCCCTATTTATAGTGTACTGTGCTAGTCCGTTAGTTCTAGTTAGGAAGAATTAGAAAAAATTATTAGAAAGATTTATAATGGGAGAATAAAAATTAATCCCGTGTATATATGGGCAAGAGTCCATGCATGGTCTCTACGGATGCTAGTCTGTTAGTTCTAGTGTAGGAAGAATTAGAAAAAATTAAGAAGTTTTATAATGGGAGAATAAAAATTAATCTCATGTATATGTATATATGGACAAGAGCTCGTGGTCTATACGTATCGAGTTGTGGGCAAGAGCCCGTGGTCTATACGTATCGAGTCAAGAGTCAGTGGTCTATGCGTATCGAGTAAAGAGTCCGTGGTCTCTACGTATATGTATATATGGGCACGGGCAAGAGTCCTTGGTCTATACGTATCGAGTTGTGGGCAAGAGTCTGTGGTCTATACGTATCGAGTCAAGAGTCTGTGGTCTCTACGTGTGTGTGTGTATATATATATATATATGTGTGTGTGTGTGTGTGTGTGTGTGTGTGTGTGTGTGTGTGTGTGTGTGGGCCAGAGTTCGTAGTCTATATGTATCGAGTTATACGTAAGAGTCTATGGTCTATACGTATCGAGTCAAGAGTCCGTGGTATATACGTATCGAGTCAAGAGTCCGTGGTATATACGTATATGTATATATGGGCAAGAATCCGTGGTCTATACGTATCGAGTTATGGGCAAGAGTCTGTAGTCTATATGTATCGAGTTAAGAGTCCGTGCTCTATACTTGATAGCAAACTTCTAGAAAATTATGGCTGTTGGATGATGGATTGAGGAAATAGACGGATATGATTTGTAGTTGGATCTAGTCCAACTGCTCAATTATAGAGTAGTTTAGATTTAGATTTAGATATATCTGATGTACTATTCACGGTATCAAAATTTAGGTAGGGCATGCGCAGGGCCGGTCCTGGCATTTTGAGGGCCCGTGGCGAAAACTTATATGGAGGCCCCATCCACCTCCTCATATATATATGTCTATGTATATATATAGTCTTTTAACACACATCATTAAAGAAATTAATATTCGATGCACAAAAATTATTTCTATAGAACACTTAAAAGTTTATGAAATGACAAATGTAAATTGTAATCATAAACACTTGTCACTTGACATTATCTTAAAATTTTCTTCTAACAGTTTATGATACAAAGTCATCTATTATTATATTGTCTCGTCCAATAACTTCTTCTCATGCATAAAGTTGCCAAATCATTTAACCTTTCTTACGTCATTGTTGATCTCAAATAGTTTTTCAACAATTTCAATCTTGAAAAGCTTTTTTCAGCCGATACAACAATCACAGGCATAGTAAATAAGATTCGATAAGCAATGGAGACACTAGGATAACAATCCATATCTCTGACATGCTCGAAAATTTCCATAGCAGACAATATGCCATTTGGCAAAGTGAATTTCAAAATCTTTAATTCAGAAATAAGGTCGTGTACCTCAACATCAGATGAACCAATATAAGAGAAAGTGTCTCCAAATTTAGTGCAACACTCTTCAAGATCGCCATATCAACCAAAACCAAAAAATATTTAACTTCAAAATGGGCTCTGGTCCGCAGACTTGCGACTGAGTCAAAGGCCAAAGCCCATAGTATACTTGCATATCTGGAGAGGCTCGTTCTTGAATGCAATCCATATCGCAATCCGGCTTCTTCCCTGGTCCTCTTGAATGCAACGGGCTCGTTCTTGGACTCTTTGGCCTCACTGGGCCAGCTTAAAATTGTTCATGAGCCCAAAACTGTTAATTTCATTTTTTTTTTGAAGGAAGAAGTCCACATTGCCTCCCTCAACTATTGAAAAAGTTTACTTTTCCTCCCTCTGTGTTAAATGGGTGAGATCTGGCCGTTCAATCTTGCATCGAACGGCTACAAATGAGTTGAGGGAGGAAAAATGAACTTCTGCAATAGTTAAAGGAGGTAAATTGGACTTCTTCCTTTTTTCGAACTACCAGTTAAAGGCCCAGATCGTATGGGCCTAGTTAGAAGCCGTCCGTGTTTCCTGTCGATCTTGTGGCCAGTTGCCACCCGTTACCCCGTACGGTAAAGAAAGGGGAAAAAACTGCTTCGCGAGTCTCGCGAGGGAGGACTGAGTGGAGACTGGAGAGCCTGGAGATTGGAGAGGCTAGCAGAGAGGAAGGCAGACGAAGGAAATCTTTGCGGAAATCATCGGTCCCAGCCTTCACGCCTCACCGACGCGGCGTCGATTTCAAGCTCCTCTCCTGCTCACCCTCAGGTCATCGAAGCCAAAATTAACCCACTGCGCTGGATAATCGATCCTACTAGGCTGATACTGGGTGGTACAGGCTGCAGGTAGGCATGTTGAGTGGCCGCGCTGTGACCTTGCACTCGAGAAGCGACTCTGGCGAGCGGTTCGTAGAAGGCGGCGCGCCTGAGGACGAGGAGGAGGAGGCCGAGGCCGAGGCCGCGGCCGCGGCGAGGGTGCTGTACCGAGCCTCGTTTCGGGAGCTGATGCCAAGCTATCTGCGGTACGACACTATCATATGGGTCGTGATATCGGTGGTTCTTGTTCTGGCATGGGGGTTTGGCCTGCTCATGCTCATCTACCTGCCGTACAAGAGATATGTGCTGAAGAAAGACATCCTGTTTCGCAAACTCTATGTCACTGAACGCAAGATAGTATACAAGGTATCGGTAATATTGACGTAATGTTTGTGTTTTTTTTAGGAAAGACGTAATGTTTGTGTTGGGTATGCTAGAGTTGTTGGTTTAGGGCTGAATGCTTGTGTTTTTTTTTTCAGATTAGTAGGCCGTCGTACATACCGTTCATGGGGTTTGTCAAGAGAGAGATAAAAGTACCTCTTCATTTGGTTGTTGATGTTATAATCGAGCAAGGTAAATGAGTAAATTGAATATACCCATTCAATTGCTTACATGTGACATCTTGTCTACTCTATGACCTGTTGCCTATAGCTTCTCATTTTTACTGTGTTTAGAGTAGCACAATTTCGTATAATGCAAATCTTCTTTATGGGACATTAATCATTCAGTTTAATTTACTAAAGAACTGGATATGAGGTTTCTGTTTTTAAGATATCTACTTCATAAGGCTATGACAGATCTGTGACTTCAGTGTAAGGCTATGAATTCTATTACCTACTTGGAGTTTGCTTCTGTTCGTCATTTACAACATATGACTTAGTAGTTTCTATGTATCATTCCTTCATAACCTTGAATGGGAACTTTTGAAAACACCATTTTTAACTGTATATTTGTATGGTTTTGGAAATAAATATGCAGGTTGTCTGCAATCTGTATATAGCTTGCACACATTTAGAATAGAAAGCATAGCCCATGGGAAACCAGCTCCTGTGGACGAACTGCAATTTCATGGTGTCCACAATCCAGATCTTCTAAGGAAGGTAACTTTATTTGTATTTGCTAACACTAACTGTTTATAGGTCTATTCTACACCTGTTATGCCATCCTATATCGACAGTGACTCTTTTATGATGGAAAAATAATTCTATGTAGTTTTTGGCAGTCATGACTAGCAAATTTAGCATGCCTATATGTTCCTACCCGATTGCTGGAAATTACTGTTCATTATTCTGCGAAGGTTATTATCAATGAAGCTTCTAAGAGAATCCAAGAAGTCCAGAGCTGGGAACCTATAATGTATTCCAGGGAAGGCCCTTTTGATGTTAGACCAATTACTATTCACTCTCGTAGTGCAAAGGTAGTGCTTCAGCCTTTGGACATATGTTTGTACCTACTGTTTTCTCTCTTTTTTTTAGGCCACTATTCTTTGGGGAACCTTTGTCTGTCATATTTCTCAGTTAGCTTCATCCTGGAGCAAGGATACATGATAAATAATTTGTGGAGTAAATTGCTCTGCAGGTCCTTAAAGTTGTCCCATGTTTTCACTTAGGTCCAAAACTTCGAAAGCCAAATATTTGTGTACGTGAAGTTGTGTTACTGTTTCAGTTAGGTTTAGAGTGGAAAGGAGCGAGTGTTTTTGATGACATGGCTACCAAGTCAACATAATATGGGGCAACCGGTCTCGTGACCCCCTAAGGCGTCCCCTCGGACGACTCGGGGGGCGATCCAGAGGCACCGCTGAGAGCCCCTTCTCCGAGACTCTCCTCACCTAGCATTGTTTTTAGCCGGTGTGGTTGTAGTGCTAGGTGTTGCGTGCTGGTGTGTTGTTGCAGCCTACTTGGCTAAGTTATTTTACAAATTAATATACTTTATTTGTTTTTTTATGAATTTCATATTTTAAACTTTTTTTATGGATTTAGGGGGTTTATATTTTTATTCAGAACTTTAATATTTCTTTTTATGATTTTCAACTTGAATTTTTTTATGGTTTTATATTTTTATTCAGAACTTTAATATTTCTTTTATTAATTTTCAACTTGAATTTGTTTATTTTATTGATTTAGAATGACATGTGGTTATTTTTTGCCACATATTATGTTGACTAGGCAGCCTTGGCACCAAAACCATCCTCTCGATACCATTTTGGATCTAACTAAAATAGTAACACAACTTCATCTACCCAATTATCTGGTTTTCTATTTCCCCTAAAAAAGTAATATGGTTTTGAAAGTTTTGCAACTAAGTGAAAATGCAAAACAACTTCAAGGACTTGTGGTGGAACTTACTCATAATTTGTGTCACAATTGCTTGTCGATCATCACAAATTCACAGTCTATATTAAGGTCTTGTTTGGAAAACAGGAATTTCACATAGAAATGTTCATTTCTGTGGGAGAAGAGGGGAAAAGCGGTGGGTGATATATATGTGTTTCTTTTTATGAGAATTTTTTCATGTTATAGTTTTTTCTCTTTCATCTCCCCCCTCCCCCTCCTCCTTGGTGTTTCTTTTCATGTAGAACACAAAGTAGCTTGTGGCCTATTGCCTCATATGGAAATGCTATTTTTATCCCTCTGAAAGTCAGAAGAAAAGTATGGTAATTGTGATGTTTTGTCTTAAGTAAACTTTTTAAAAAACTCCTCAAGTCTTTTCATGGCACTAGTGCACTTCTTGTAACTTGTTTACTTTGTTCACTATGCTTATGTTTTTTTATTAAACAATCAGTGTCTAATCGCTAATTTAGCGGACTTTTGAAATGTAATAATGGAATAGTCGAATGTTTGATTGTTGCGTAACTAATCAATGTGGTTCTATGTGCAGGTCCAAGCCTCGTCAAGGTATGTTCTCCCTGACTCTAAGGGGAAAATTCCTGACAGTCTCTTGCTCCATAAGGTTGAAGAAGTTAGTCAATCAGTGAAGGTAGGTGATTTTACTTTGTCACTGTATTGTCAATTATTCTATTATTGAGTTATTCATGAGACAAAATTATCTCCTTCTCTTTTGTTTTACAGAATCTTGAATCTCTGCTCGTAGGATCACATTTAACAGAATGAATCAGGTGTTATTAACATATATTATGGTTTCTTGTTGCTGTGGTATGCTTTCCACCATGGAGAAGGAAAGGAGGCAAACGAGAAATATATGATTTTCGTTGCTTCAGGTAGCATTGCCAGCACGTTGGGCAGTCGTGTAGTTGTTGTCGCTGCAGAGGAATTTCTTGATGCATTCGAGTTCACTCACTGGCAATCACTGTACATAGGTCTGTAAGACTGTGTCCTTCATGCTTCCAATATTCATCATTTTAAAATCAAAATTCAAAAGCGCTGTGATCCAAAAGCAGGTATTCTATACTTGTAAGTTTGTTTGTTTTTTTTGTGCCAATATCTCCTTGATGTGGAAGTGCTTTGTCAGGCCTTGCTTTTAACGCTTATAGAAGCACAAGGTTTGAACTTTGAATTGCCGAAGAATCGTGCAGGGTGTAATTTCTATGCCTCTTTGATATTAATTTAGTGCTGACTGTTGCGGTAATTATTCAATTGTTGTTGCTGAACGCCTTAATTATGTCTCAGTGATAGGTAATGCTTTTTAGGTCATGGAGGTAATTTCGTGTAGCTCAACAAATGAACTTAGATATTAGAATGGACAATTCGCACAAATGCATCCTCAATGCATATATAATAATAATGGACGGTTTACCGTGATAAATGCACAATATTAATCACTTTTTTATATTATAGTAAACTTCCATTCTATACAAGGATCCATAACTGAATCCGTGCGAAGCTCATCTGATACTCTTTAAGTTTGAAATGACGAAGAACCAGAGCATGATGTTAATTTGTGCCGTATGGCCCGTATTATGCTATTGCTTGCTTCCAGCAGCACAGCAACAGCCATAGCTCTATGCCTCTATGCATTCTTCACTTCTGCGTCTGTTGTTTCCTTCAGCTTCTCCACTGCATCTTCATGACTGATCCTGTTCTTCACACCTACATCTGGTTCTTCCATGGGCTTCTCCACTGCATCATCAGGGAAGCTCGGATTCGTCACATCTACATGTGGAGCTTCATTGCGCTTCTCCACTGCGCCTTCATCAACACCAGGTGTTCCCTTTGGCTGCCCTGCATCTTCAGTGGTGCTAGTGTTCTTTGAATCTTCATTTTGTGTCTGCTCCGTCTTCTCCACTGCATCGTCAGTGCTGCTCGTGCTCTTCAAATCTAGGTCTGGCAATGGCAACTCATTTGGCTTCTCCGCATCTTCATGGCTGCTTGTGCTCACATCTGCATCCGATTTTTCCCTTGGCTTCTCCCCTGCACCTGCATGGCTTGCAACTCCATCTTCCTGTGGTTCTGGCACATGGTCGCTCTCTGCAGAGCTCGCGTCGATGCCCCTTTCAGATGTTCCAGCATTGCCTGCAGCATCACCCTCTGCAACCAGGACGGCCTTCTTGATTGTTCCAACCTTCACGTACTTGCCCATGAATTTGTACTCCCATTCTTGCAAGGCCTCGACCTCGAAAGGGCCTAGGCCTGAAATGTCACCGGTTAGATCATTCGGATCGAAGGACATCTTCGCCAGAGCCCTACTCGCGTCTCTGCCTGCGAACGACGCGTATGGACCACCAGGTCCATATAACATCCTGCAGAAGGGTGATGAGAGTGAAAGATGAATGAGCATGTGCAATGTCTAGTGCAGGTTATCTGTCGTTGCAATTTGACATGGCGAAGTTGGTAAGTTTGTCTAGTGAATTTGTCATGACAAATATATATATCTCATGCTTTGATTTTTCTCTCGCACACATCAAGACCACTAACTGGAACAACAAAGTCTTGTATGTTTAATTTGTATCACCAACTATTTGCAACCATAGTAAAGAATTAACTACGACCAACCAAGGCATAGGCAATTAGCATGTTGACACATGCAATTGCATGGCTAGCAAATCTATTAGTTTATAGGTATTAGTTTATAGGTAGATATTTTGATATAATGTATTTAAATTACTAAAAATATATATTAAATCTACACATTCACTATATGAACTGACCATAGATTATTCTCTCTTTCTTTCAATTAAAGTGGGAATTTTTATACTTTAGTTAGATTAATCTTTTAGATTACCTTTGACCGCTAAGCTTCAAAATACGTGCATGTTCTCTCTCTCTCTCTCTCTTGGTTTAGACGCAGAGCAACGGAGGATGCATATCTCCTTCCTATATATGCCCCTTCCTACTTTTTACTGCATCATAGTCATCTCATCTTCAAACTTCTAATCTCTCGAGCATTATGATCTATGGTAGCACATAGTCATCTCTTCATGGTTATGATCTATCTCTCATTGCCTATGAGTTGTCTACTATTTGGGATCTAATCATGGAGTGTTTTGATTTGCAACACCTTGTATCTGCTTTTTGATCGCTTTTGATTTACAACAAATAAACATCTCCTACTTGGTCTTTCGATATGCAGCAACATGACAGTGAAAACTTCTCACGTCCTCCAAGTCTCCTAATCTTTGGGCATATAATATTCTTCAAGTATTTTGATATGTAGCAATACTTAGCCATCTCTTCCCAAGTTTTCAATCTAACACGTGTTGGCAACTTCCTATCGTCTCCGACTCATCTACTCTTAGATATTTAATCTTTGGAGTGTTTCCATTTGTTGCATAAATGTTTCCTCCCGGTCTTCAAATCTATAACAATGTGTTAGTCAATTGGTTCTCATGTCTTTGAGTCGTCTGCTCTCTAATTTTAATCTTCATATCATTCCGATTAAGAGTTGTGCATAGACACCATTTTCTGAACTTTCGATATGTTGGACATCTTGTTCTTGAGCCTTGATAAGTTCTAACTTTAAATCCATTACAATTTTTCCACTTATTCCATTTGGGTTAGACTTAAAAAATTACAGCTTTGCATAATACTCCATCCGTTCCAAAAAATATAAGGCGTATTTTGACCGGAGAAAAGTCAAACTTAGTAAATTTTGACCATAAATAAATGGGAAATTTTTTTCCATGCCATCCAATTCGTACCCTAGTTTTCAATAGACACTAAGTTGTCATCTAATTTCTTAGAGACGCTCAATTCGTTTTTTCTTTATTTTCTATTGCTTCAATTGGGTTAGCCTATTGTTACAGCAGACCAAATACATTGTTTCAACATGTATAAAAGTTATTTCAGCAGACAAGATTGATTGTTCCAAGAGGCTAGACTCATTGTTTCTGCAGATAAGACAGATTGTTCCGGGAGTCTAGACTCATTGTTCCAATAGGATAAACTAATTGTTTCAACAGGCCAAAAATATTATTCCAACAGGCTAAACCAATTGTTTTAACAGATTAGATAGATTGTTTCAACAGGCTAAACTAATTGTTTCATCGGGCTAGATAAATTGTTTCAATAGGCTAAACTAGTTATTTCAACAACCTATATATATTGTTCCAATAGGCTAAAACAACTGTTTCAATTGGTTATACGTCCACTAGGTAAAAGTAATTGTTTCATCAGGCTAGCCATATTGTTTCAACAGCTAAATTAATTGTTCCATTAGGATAACAAATTGTTTCAATAATTTTTTTTATATTAACATTGGTCTTGTTTTGTTCGTAAAAATACGAGGAACGTAGCGGTGCAAACTGTTCGTGCATTGGAGCAACCAGTCAAAATCTATGGCCGTTGAAAGAGAAAACTGAAAGGAATCTTTCGCTGATGTCATCGCATGCGTTTTGGAATTGAGCTGGCCGAGGCAGCATCATTGCATGCGGGGAAGCTTCGCGAGCGCTGAACTGGGCCAGGGCAGCGCGCGCGTCGGACGTCCGACCCCATGTCCGCGCCTATGTTATATTACCTTTGACCACCATGCTTTAGAAATTGTGCATCTTTTTCTTTTTACTACTATTATTGCTTGCATTTCTAAGCTTCCATCTGATCAGTGTTTTTCGGGAAAATACAATGTATGACACCCAATTCAGAGGCCTTGTGCATTTTGACATTAAATTCGACGGCCTTGAGCGAGGTGACACCGGGCACGCGAATTTCTTACGTAGATGACATTCTGGGTTTTTCCTCTCCTTTTTTCTCCTTTTTCTCCTTTTTTCTTTCATTTTCTATCTCTCCTTACATTGGGACCCACTTGTCAGCCTCTCTACATCTTCCTCTTCCTCCCTATCTTCTTCCTCCTTGCTCCTTATCTCCACCGCACCTCTGCTGCTACCGCGCGCCGCCCACCTCCAACGCCTATCTCACACCGCCTGCCGAGATAACCACACTCGCTGCCACCTCGCCGCACCGCCGCGCCTCGCCGTCTCGCCGCGCCGTGCTGTCTCGCTACATTGCCGCGCCTCGCTGCTGCCTCTCCGCATCGCGACGCCTCACCGTCCAGCCTCGCCGCGCCGTTCTGTCTCCCTACATTGCCGCGCCTCGCTGCCACCTCTCCGCACCGCGACCGCGCCGCGCCGCCGAGCCTCGCGTGCTGGCTTGCCGCACCGGCCTGCCGCCACGCCTCGTCATCTGACCGTGCAGCACCACTGGGAAGGCCACCGCCACGCCTCACCATCTCGCCTCCACCGCCGTGCGCCCGCTGGCGAGCTTGCCGGACAGTTGCCGGCCAGGATAGAGGAAGAAGAAGGTAAAGAGGATGACAAGTGGGTCCCAATGTAAGGAGAGAGAGAAAATGGAAGGAAAAAGGAGAAATAGGAGGAAAAAGGAGAGAAAAAGCCCAGAATGTCACCTGCGTAAGAAATTCGCGTGCCCGGTGTCACCTCGCTCAAGGTCATAGAATTTAATGTCAAAATACATAAGGCCTCTGAATTAGGTGTCATACATCGTATTTTCCCGTGTTTTTCTAGCCCATCTTTGATTCTTTACGATAGTTCTGTGAACTTCTACGCTACTCTACTAAGGTACTCGTTCGTTCTCCATGATTCCGTCAGTAGAAAATCCCCCCAAAAAAGGAAGCATCAAGATGAAGCTGCAATAGGGAGCCAAGAAGCAAAGCCAGCCTCTCTACCTGCTCTGCGTGACGTCGAAGACCTGCCCCTTGATGGCCATGAGCAGCGGCTTCGTGGGATCGGACCCGTCGTAAACCCTCAGCTCCTCCTCCGTCACCTCCCCGACCTGCACCGGCGGCGGCAGCGGCTCGAACGCCCTCTCCTCCACCTCCGGCCTCATCGGCGCCGCCGCCCTCGCGAATAGGCCGGACACGGCCACGTACAGCGCGGCGGCCACTGCCACGGCCGTGAAGAACGCCTCGGGAGACAGCCCCGTGTACGCCACGATGACCGCCTTCGCCGCCTCCCAGCACCCCGCCGCCGCCATCGCCGCCACGAACGGTGCCGGGAGAACTGAGCCGGGGAGAGGAGAGGGGAGCAAATTACGTGAGTAGGAGAGTGAAGCAAGGTGGAGGAGGGAGCAAGCGAAGGTGGGACGGGACGCGCGAACTGTGTGCTCTTTTTCTTTCTGCAGGAGGGGCCGAGAAAAATCGCGCGGTGGATGGCGTGGTGCGAGTGTGACGGCGACGGAGCACTCGGCACGGCGGAGTTGGCGCTCTCGTAAACGCGAGCTTTTATAGCCTTATAGAGACCAAAATCGCCATGTACTTGGTGGTGTTTGTCAGGGACGAGCCACTGTCTGGCGCCAAGCAGTGGGTTCTGGACAGAAAATGCAGCTTGATCGTGTAAGGTAAAGACGGACCAGATGACAGTAGGAGTTGCCGACGGTGGCGGCAGCCGGCAGGTCACGGTCGTGGATGAACCAGCAGCCGCTACTTTTCGTCTTTCACCGCCGTCCATTACCGAAGCCAGAGAAGGGGACGAAGGGGGGAAGGGTAGCGTGTGGGAAGCTGGAAAATAGGTTTGCAGTCAAGTCGAGTGATGGGATATCTCGATTTGACATGGGCAATGACATTGTGCGGTTTTGCTGGCTTCAATCCAAGTCTCGTCGACAACTTTTCGCTGGCATCGGTTGAGAGCATTCTCAACATCTCTCTATGCTATTCTTAAAGAGAACATATCCTGTGCAAACGGCCTTTCCGTGTAAACGGAGCGTGTGGGAAGCTGGAAAATAAGTTTGCCGTCAAGTCAAGAGTGATGGGATATCTCGATTTGACATGGCCAATGACATTGTGCGGTTTTGCTGGCTTCATCCAAAGTCTCGTCGACAAGTTTTCGCTGGCATCGGTTGAAAGCATCCTCAACAGTCTCTCTATGCTATTTCTAAAACACTATTCATACACATATAAATGGTTTTAAGGATGAGATAGGAGGACTATTGTGAATGCTCTGAGTAGGGTAAAAATGAGCTGGGCTGGACTCGGGCTCCTTCTGGCTCAAGCTCGTTCATGTTATTGAGTTGGCTCAATTTGTGAGCCAGAGAGGAGATAAAAATCGGGTAATCGATTAGAGGTCGTTGTCCAAGTCACCGTCGACTGTGAAAAAGAAGGATGCCAATAGAGAAAGGTGAAAGCAACCGACCAGGTGGAGGAAGGAGTCATTGAATTTGGGATAAGCAAGGCTAAGAGGGAGAAAGAGATGACGACGCTGTCAAACGAAAGGAGGTGTGGCGACACCAGTTGGTAGGAGGAGCACACCAGAATGGGGCAGCGTTGGTCGAAGGGAATAGGACGTTTGGAGGAGGCGATGGTGTTGTTGTGTTGGTCAGGAGTAGGAGGACACATGAAGGTAGTGGAGCCATCAGACGAGGGGGTGTCGTCGGAGTGACCCGGACAATATTTTTCAGAGGGGAGGTGCCCCTCCGAGGTTGAGACGTAATGGCTTCAAGCGGGATAGCCTAGCAAGGAAAGGCAAACGAGAACGATGTAGAGGAATTGAAAAAATTTCTGAGATTCTGACTGAGCTTGAGTTACAATGGCCCACACTGCTCGGATTATATACAGTCGGGCTCTCATGCCCGCTTTGCCATCACCAGTACAAGGAATCTAAAGGATATGAAAATAATCCTAGTCTAACTTCCCATGTTTGCCATTGGTCGGATCGGCAAAGCAAGGGCTCTCCCGTCTTCTCTCCTTGTTTGCCTCCCTTTATCTATCTATCTATCTACTATATATATAAAGCAGAGTTAAACAGAGCCACCACATTAATCCTAAAATCCTAGAAATTCCCAAGTTACTCTCACGTCAATCGTAGAAAAAAAGAAAAAATCTACATCGTTGAAAATGGATACTATTATGTAAATCTAACTGTCAATATTGAAAAGATTAAAAATATATTACTAAAGTTGATCTAATATATTAGAGATAAACTTTAAATCTGATCTGATATATTGGAGATAGATTATAAGTTGATAATTACTAAAAAAAGATTATGAGTCCATCCCACATAGGGAATCAGTCTTAAGCCGACGATCAACACTAGCTCATATCATCTAGCATCGCCCAGCTCCGTCGTGCTTAGGGCATGGCCACAGTGTCCGTCGTCGTCGCCGCCGACTTCTTCTCAAATGCCATCGTCGCCGCAGGCAATACCAGAAGCAACCCTTTCGGCGTCAACTCCACGCATGCCACGGCAGGGTCTTCCCGGGCCTGAACACGTTGGGGCTATGAGGCCCGCGATGTCGCTGGACCCACCGTCGTAGTATCCTATGTCGTCTCCGCCATGCTAAGCGTCTTCTGCTACACTGAGTTCGCCGTCAAGATCCCCGCCGCAGGTAACCTAACACTCGATCGCCGCCCACATGCACACTCTTAGCTACTACTCCAACATGAAGATCACGACATGAGCAGCGCATTACATGATCCAGTGTTTCTCTCATTCTCTCCATATTAAATCTCGGATCTTTTTTAAAGAACAAAAATTTCACAATGATGGTATTAATGTTGATCAATTCATTGATGGAAAAAATCACAGCAAGTAAGAAATAAGAAAGATATTACAGTATTTGTCTTCTAAACACAAATGGGAATATTATTTTTCTATTAAGACCGGCACATCCAAATAAGTCCAAACGAGGAGCAAATAAATTAGGAAAAAATTTAAAAGATTAAAAATAAGAAACTATGATTCTCACTCAACACGTAGAAAAGATAAATAAATAATCTCTATAACAAACAGTACAACTGATCTAATATATTAAAGATGAACTTTAAATCTGATATGAGATATTAGAGATAGACTATGAATTAGCGATTAACCTAAAAAGGGATTATAAGTTAGAGATAAACTCTATATGCTTACACAAATCTAGCCGCGCAAACGCGCGGGCCACCTTGCTTGTTAAGGTTAAGGGAGAGCCTAATATAGCAATATGCATATATTGGCATCCCTAAATAGGAAAAAAATATTCATTCAAATATTGTTGCAGATTAGTATATTGCCTCTATCTTAGCCCACATTCAAATTGTGTTACCTCTCTTACAGTCTTACATATCAACTTGCTTGTATATCTCATCTTGCTCAAAATCACTTTCCATGCATTCATGAGCTTTCCCATGCACATAAAGAAAGCTAATCATGCACATCCGGTTGACTGTTTACAATTTGTTATGTGTATTTTCCCACGAGGTTTGTTTCACAAGAGAAACCTCGAGAACATTCCAGTTTCCAAATAAACATAATTACATGTGAGAATTGCAGCTTCCAACACCATAAATTATAGTAGCATTCAATATTCGAAGAATGCTTCCTTTAGTCACCTCTAAATGCTTTTTATATATGGTACAACTCATACCAAGTAAGCTTTGAATTGTATCCAAAGTTGATAAGCATTGCCACCAAATATAAACCCCGGCCAACCTAGCTCTAGATCCCATCGATCTGAAAATAACCAAGGCCTCATTAGACCCTGCCGCCAAACACTGAATACTCTGTACTTCCAAGGGTTCCTGCAATGAAGATTTCCTCATCGATTGTTCTGCTTGCATTCGTCGTTCTGGTGACCATATCCAAAGGTTACTTCGTCTATTTTTTTGCAGCATATATATCCATGTATCTTGATGTATGAGCCAAATAAACACTTGGATATAAATTCGAGTCGTTCAACAAGTGTGTTGTATGCAGACATATGTGCAGACACGGAGGTGACAATGTCAGACAGTAACCTACACCCTGAGCCTGAGGGCGGCTGCAGAACGGTTCTTACCAGGGGTGCGTGTGACCCTGCTGCATGTGCGGCGGATTGCATAAAGAAGTATGGCCCTGGCGCAACGGGCGACTGCATGATTCGCCCTCCAGGGCCGGGATGTAGGTGCACAATTTGCAGCCTCCACCAGGGAGCTAACTAGCTAGATAGGACACAATAGCATCAGCTTGTTTTGTCAGTGCAAAAAAGTGATGTAATCTATGAATTAGTTTGAGACCAATGTGTTGTTACCAGAATAAGATCGATGCATTCAAAAATTCTCCTTTTTTTTTCTACTCTTATTATGAATGTTTGGTAGTTTCTTTATGGACTTCTATTCCTAGGCGTATGGCTGAAGCTAATGTCGTGGAAGGCAGCCAACATTCCTAGTGATTTATCCTTTGTTTTTTTTTTTGAAGGAAAAGATTTATCCTTTGTCTATCCATAACATTCATTATTACACCTTTTGCGAGCATTTTTCTCAATATCACCTATATCGCTCTCATTCCCAAGAACCAACAAGTCTACTTGGTGAATGACTACCGTCCAATCTCGCTGCTCAATGAATCTTTAAAATTGCTCACAAAAGATTATGGCTAATAAACTTCAATCATGAGTCCACTCCCTTATTCATGCCAACCAATTTGACTTTATCTAGGAAAGGACGATTCAAGATTGCGCGGCTCTGGTCACTCAATTCATCGCTCACTACGCCTCTCACTCTTGCGATGCGATCCTAATTGAGTTAGATTTCTCAAAGGCCTTTGACGTGATCCCTCAACGAGGCCATTTTTGAGGTTCTTCAGAAAAAAGGATTTTGTCCTTAAATGGATTTTTTTGGATACAATCAAATCTAACTTCAACCAATGCTTGGTCCTAGTTAATGGTGTTTTAGACACTCACTTAATGTGCAAGAGAAGGCTTCGACAAGGGATCCACTTTCTCCTCTACTATTTCCCATCACAACAGATATCTTTCAAGACCTTGTCAATGATGTTCATTCAAAAGGTCTCTTACACCCTTCTATGTTGATGCCACCGATATTTCAGTATGTAGATTGATTAAGGCATTTCAATTGAGCACGGTCTTCCTAAAATCTATGTTGCATAATTTTGAAAAGTTTTCAGGTCTATAAGTTAATTACAACAATTTTTAATTGTGCCCATATCTGCGAATGCCGATTTAACTTCTCATATGGCGTCTATCCTTGATTGCAAGGTTGGAGCCATTCTTATCCAATATTTAGGGCTCCCCTATCTACTCATCGTCTGTCAAGAGACGATTTTGCCCCCATCTTTGATATGTATAAATAAGAGATTAGCGGATTGGTAAGCTCGCTACTTAAGTTCTAGGGGCAAATTGATACTTGTTAATGCAGTTTTGTCTTCCATTCAGACCTTCATCTTTTGCTTTCTCAAATTGCCAATGACATGATCAAGGAAATGGATAAGCTTCGACGCAATTTCTTGTGGCATGGTTTAAATCTCAAAAGTTTTATGACAATCTCGTTGAATGAAAAAACGTTTGCAAACCAAATAGGCAAGGAGGGATAGATGTTATTAACCTGGCTACACAGAATGATCGCCTATTACTTAAATTTCTATCCAAACTCTTTCATCGTTTTCACACTTGATGGGTGTATTGGACTTGGCAAGTTCATTATCATCGCTCACTCTCTTAAAATGTTCTACCCAAGGGAGGCTTTTGGTTCGCAAAAGAAAAAGGGAGGCTTTTGGTGGCGTGACTTAGACTTGTTTAAACGTAAGGGCCAGACTAGGGTTCAAATGGTACTGTATCGATAGGTTTCTGTTAGAGTATATTGGGCCTCGGAGGTCAGGCCCACTTCGTGTACTACTTATACTCTACCCAAAAGGCAATAGAAATAATCAATTACACCCAATTATCATGGTATCAGGAGGTTAGATCCTAGGGTTACCCCCTCCGTTGCGCCCCATGGTGGCCACCCCCTCCGCCGCTACCTCGGCCTCCTCCCGATCCTCTTCTCCAGCCGCTCCTCCCGTTCCTGTCGACGTCCTCGCGGCCACCCAAGCTCTTGTGGCGGCCGCCGCCCAGGATGCCGTCGCCACCGCCGTATCCCGGTTTCCACCCGAGATCCAGTCGGCCCTGGGTCTGTCCGCCGGCGCTGCCATCGGATCAGGCGGATCGGGCGCCACCACGCCCGCTCGGACCTCGACGTGCTGCTCTCCCACCACGCCCCCGTCTTCCTCTCCCACCCCGACCGTCGAGGCGCACCGGGCGGAGCTGGCGGCTTCTCCTTCACCTCCGGCCAGGGCGGCGGCCCGTGGCCCCTCTCCACGGCCGCCCAGGGTGGCGTTCCCCAGGGCGGGGCCCCGTGGCTCCTCTCCACCGCCGGCCAAGGCGGCGCCCCGTGGCCCTCTCCACGGCCGGCCAGGCCGGCGCCCCCGTGCTCCTCTCTACCGCCGGGCCCTGTCCCAGCGCCGCCTTCCTCGGATGGACGCCACCTCCGGCCCTGGGTCTTGGAGGCGGGACCTTGCGGCCTTCGCCGTGCCTGCCGGCCTCGCCGGGATCGATGCCAGTGCCGCCGCCAGACATCCGCCGCCACCGCCTCCCTCCGACTCGAGCGGCGCTCGGCCGACGTTCCCCTCTCCCGCGTGGACAACAGGCCGCGGTGGCCTCCTTCACCCCACCGCGTGGCCTTCATCTGCAGCAGCTAGCCACCCGTGGCCCACGGCGGTGCCATCCGGCGGAGCTCCGTACGAAGGCACTCGTCATCCGGGTTGTTCCCACCCTGGCCACCCTTCCAAGGCAGCGCCTCGATCTCGCGCACGGCCTCCTCGGTCTGCACGCGACATCGCCCCCGCCGAACAGGCCGTGGTCGCTGCCTTGACCCACCTGCCATCTGAGGTCCTCGTCCATCTTTTTCCCTCTGTCGACACAGGAGACGACGCTGCGGCGCCAAGCATCATCACCAGGGCCTGGCCGCCCACCACCGACGCTCCTCCCAACCGAGGGTGGCCGCGTGACGCCACTCATGGCGCTACCCCACCGTCGCCACCCTGGGACTCAGCATCCTCGACTTGGACACCGCAGATGGCATACGCCCTGGCCGCGTGCACCGCTCCTGCTCTTGTGGTGGCTCCTACTCACGCAACTTGGTACATGTACTCTGGAGCTACTTCACACATGTCTTCCAGTACCGGTAACCTCTCCAACTCCCGTCCACCTACCTTTCACTCACTGACCAACATCATTGTTGGCGATGGGACACGTCTGCCGGTCACCTCCACTGGTAGTCTCACCTTTCCCAACACCCACGGTGATCTCACTCTCCGTAATGTCCTTGTCACCCCTCAAATAATTAAAAACCTGATTTCTGTTCGTCAGTTCACCGTTGATAACCAGTGCTCCGTCGATTTTGACCCCTTCGGTCTGTCGGTCAAGGATCTTCGGACTGGGAGCATACTTGCTAGGTGCAATAGCTCCGGAGACCTTTATCCGTTTCACACCTCCACCCCACCTTCCCAGGCACTAGTCACCGCCGCCACCATAACGGAGCTATGGCACCGTCGCCTTGGCCACCCTGGTCATGCGACTCTCTCTCGTCTAGCTAGCTCATCTGCTATTCCTTGCAGTACATCCAAGCCTGACCATCTTTGCCATGCCTGTCAGTTGGGTCGACATGTTCGACTTCCCTTTGAGTCCTCCACCACCTGCGCCACCAACAACTTTGAGTTAATACATTGCGACTTGTGGACGTCCCCTGTTGCCAGCGTCTCAGGTTACAAGTACTACCTCATAGTTGTTGACGATCGCTCCCACTTCATGTGGACCTTTCCCCTTCGCGTCAAATCCGACACCTTTCCCATCATTTCTCACTTCTTTGCCTACGCCCGTACTCAGTTCGGTACCACTGTCAAGTGTGTCCAAGCTGACAACGGCCGCGAGTTTGACAACTCCTCCTCCCGTTCCTTTTTCCTCTTTCACGGTGTCGTTTTTCGCATGTCCTGTCCATACACCTCATCTCAGAACTGAAGGGCCGAGCGCGCCATCCGTACCAC